>QYSG01000793.1:0-12901 GCA_003988875.1 Lachnum nothofagi
TTCTGACTTTCCCGTGGCTTCATTCTCCACGTCATCTCTCTTGGCCGTCCATGTTGTCTTTGGATTGGCCCCAAGGCCATGCACAGCAACGATGCTGGTCCAGTCAGACTTGATACAGCTCAGAAGAACGACTAAATCTTCCCAAGTTCAAATTCTGTGGCATTCTCAGAAGATTCGTCTGTTGGATACAGAGGTTGCATGCCTAAGAGCTTGACATCGATCTTCTTCTGCTGTTCTGGCAAATCGTTCTTTGGAGAATCTCGTGCGTTGGTGGCTCCATCTTTCTCGGAGATATCATGGTTGATCGCTTTATTCAAGATTCTCATAGGTGACTTTGCACCATTCAAACGGACGACTAAACGGATTACCTGATCAGTGATGGGCCGTTGGAATACAAATTGGATCTTACAGATAAAGACCGAGGAGAAGACGACTAGAACGATCGTCGGTACAAAATACAGCACCCACGACCAAGAGGCCGCTATCGTGGCAAGCTCCAGTCCTTTCAGATGGCTTGGGTGGCAATATTGCGTTTTTCGATACCCAGAGACAATGAAAATAAGGAAATTAACTCAGATGAGGCTCAGAATGCTAATTCAGGCGCTTCTTCTAGCGACAGGGGTCAATACCCCTGCTGCTTACTGATGCTGAAGAGGCCATCCTTATTTTAGTTACAATACCCTTTATTTAGGGGCAGCAACAGCCCCTGGCCCCGAGCTAGCCACTCCGAGCTCACCATCTGCACCGCATCGTATCGCCGTACAGAAGCATTGGGGGCCGACAATTATCGAGTTCGCATGACTCTTGCCAGAAGCCCATTTGGATATGCGCACCCACATGTGTCTTGTGATCAGAAATCGCATTTTCGCTTCATCATTGAAATTGCATTTTCGAGGTCTCATGCTGACCTCCGAATCGAAAAACCAGGTGAAAATATTTGCAAGTTGGGGGCTGCAGAATCAGCCCAAGCCTCACTAGACGCCCCAGCCGCCCATTCCCCATGCTAGAATATTTCTGCAGGTCGTTGCCCTTTCACAGTTTGGATCCTTCATCTCTTGTCCGGAAGAGCCTCATCCTCCATGGCTGTGTCAGCAGTCCCATTTGCAGAAGGTGACGAGCTTAACGACGACCTCAAGCCTCCCAAAAATGCGAAATCCCTGCCAGGATATCCACAAATCTTTCTGAATAACACCCAGGAACTTTACACTTTCCTTACGGAAGATCTTTGTACTCCTACGCTTGAGAAGATCGCACCGCGACTATGGTGGATGTCCAAGCAGTACAGCGCACATGTCGCGCCGCTGCACCACCAAGCCGTGAAGCTGCGGCGGATCGTGATCACGGAAAACCCAGAACTTCATCTCATCTGGTACAATGATTTCATCTACATCAAGCCTATACCAAAGTACCTATTATCCCACACCTTCTGGGCGACGTATCTAGCCAATCCTTCATCTACATCAGCGGAATGCAGACTCCTTCACCGCTCCGCGCTGGGATTTCTGCGTACGTACTGGTACCTAGTGAAATATGAATCAGACTTCCACATCGCAAAACAGATGCGCCTCGCTTCTCAGCCTTCATCTCGAAGCTGAAATCCATCGACGACGAAGATGTGACCGAGCGATACCACTACGGCCAGATCCGCCTCTCGCGGCTGAAYTTCTACATYAAATTCCTGCTCGGAAGACGCTACTTCCACAAYGTGCACGGGCAGTACAACCAATACTTCTCGCGMYTATACGGACCGCTTCTTTTCATCTTCGGAATGGTGTCCCTGCTCTTGAGCGCGTTGCAAGTGGAGATGGCTGTGGAGCCGCTTGTAGTGTCGCAGTGGCCGAGCTTCTGGAACTTCTCGCGGTATTTGGGCGTCTTGTTTGCGGCGTTTGTGTTTTTCGTGTTGCTGGTGATGGTTATGCTGCTTGTGACGAAGGTTGCAACWGAGTGGTTTTTTGCGTTTAGGGATCGGGAGAGGAGAATGCGGAGGCTGGAGGAGAAGAGGTCGAGGGGTACGGGGACTGTGTGAGTGCAAAAGAATGAGCCTYGAAGGAAAATMTTCTTTCCATGAAGTCTGCTAAAAGAAYAAGCGGGKGTGTCTACCGCCAATATTTTAGCATCAGGTAGCCCCGAGAGTAAATTGGAGTGTTGATGCTTCCTRCATTGATGAAAGCGAAATGGTAAGAGCAGGTGTCATTGCTCACAGCTTCCCTATATCCTAGATACTATAGATYTAAAAGTCACATATCAAAGAAATTAAAATTATTCTATTTTTTCTTGGGGGTTATTGTCCTGGCGTCGCGTGGAGCCGCCATATGGTAGCTTTGGGTAGGGTATTTGCTAAGGTGTACTGTACAATGCTGTGAGCTCTTRTTTCTGAAGCTGATATTCGATCAACTAGTAAYCGCAACGCAGATCTTCGGAGGAGAGTTTCCATATCGAGTTTGGTCATGGGGTATTGATTACGAGTAAGTCGAGCGCCTTATAATATTCATTGGCCGGGAAGGAAAGGATGTATAGGTCGGCTAATCCTCGGCTCAACTGCATGTAAGCCGACAACACACAATCCTCAAGTTGCGAAGGCGTATATGACCTTCGTTCCAGCAAAGTGAAGGCTTTCCTGTTAGCCAATAGCCTACCATGGAGTGTCGAGGTCTCAGTACTTGGAATCAAATGGCGCCTAGAGCGTACATGCGCTTGTGTTACTGCTTCCCCCATAAAGGCGGTGGAGACCTCGAACCCATCAAAGCACACTTAACCAAGGCACTTTCGCAGCTGGCAAAGCTTCATCCACATCTTGTCGGTAGACTCACTCTATGCCGCTCGGGATTTCTGTCTATCAGCCAAGGAGACGAAGCTGGGATCCCTCTCAAAATCTTCGATCAGCGTGACTCATCCGGCTGGACCTATACACGACTTAAATCTGAAGGATTCCCAGCAAGAGCCTTTGTGGACAAGTCAAACAACCTTACATATCAGTTGCTGGAAGGTCAACCAGGYATTCCGGTGTTTGAAGTCYATGCAAGAGTGATTGATGGTGGCTTGCTGTTRTGCTTTTACCACCATCATTCCGTTTCCGATGGAGTCGGCATGGATAATTGCATCAATACCTTGGCTGATCTGACGAGAGATCCTGTCAAGAAAAWTGAGATCCGATATCCCAAAGATATTCATGTCGACATTCCCGAGCGAAGGCTGTTACGAAATTTGATTCCGGATGCATTTCCGGAGCTACTCAAACTCTGTCCAGAGTTTAGCTTGCTTCCATGTCCCACGGGCCCAACACAATTCCGTGAAGAACGCACAGGCACGCCAGTGCAGAATATCCAGAAGACTGGCCGTATTTTCGTCATTGGAGCCCAGAGGATCAGCTGTCTGAAGGCGAAACTKGGCGCCAATCCGGAGAGACAATCACCTTCGACTTTTACTTGTCTTGCAGCCATAACATGGGCTCATGTAACGAAGGCACGCTTGTATTCGAAGAACCATCTATGTTCATCACCAGACGAGAAAGCCCTGCCCAAGGAAGTACGTCTCATGATCTCTTCCGACTGGCGGCGCCGTGCCTTTGCCGATGTCATGAGCTCGAGCGCCGGCAACACGATAACCATTCCCATCACCACGCTCGACACCACCACCATCCTCTCAGCAAGCWCCAGCGAGAAGAACRCCSCCTACAGAGCTTTGAGGACTATAGTCGATGCAATTGACACCACTGTACGAACTGTCGACGATGAGTGGATAGCTTGTCGCACAGCTCTCTTCCGGAAAGYACCCGATCCGCGGCACATAGGCGTAAATGCTGATGTGCGTGATCCGTGTGACTTCTACTTCAATACCTGGCGCCATTTTGGAACACGTACTCGCTGGAAGATACCAGGAGTAACAGGGGCAGATGGCGATGATGGCGTTTCCGCAGACGCGGTTCGTAGGGCGGCTTCAGATTGGAATATGGGCGCCGCTCTGTTGTTACCGGAGAAGAAAGGTAGCGGCAAGTTCGAGGTATTGGTGACATTGGATGTCGAGGCAATGGCGGTTCTGCTCGCGGATACGGATTGGTTGAACTGGGTAGAACGAGTCGTTGAATGAGTATCCTCCCGAGGCGRCGAAGACATCTGTGCCCTTGAACGAACTACCCTATGAAATGAGGAGCTATCTAGAAAGAGTAGAAAGATAGAAAACTTCCAGTTTGAAATTCCCTAAGCTTAGAATTCTGCATTTGAAAGACTTAGACACCGCAAAAAGTAGAAAATGATACAATTACACGTGATGCTGCAATACTCATGTACAGTTCCCTATGAGGCAGGTATATAAGAATYTGTTTCACATTACAAAGCACCACCCGTTTTCGACATGTCAATTTCCCGCCTCAGAAATATATTATGTGYGACGTATCAAGAATATCGAGCCTAGAGGACAGCAAAGCTGACTTCCTTAGACGAGAATTTAAAACCTATGAAATTATTTGAAAYTTGTTAACTTRGGGAAAAGGCAATGCTGGTGCTTCTRCATGCAGTACGCGTTGCCAAAGAAGAGAGCAGGAGGGAAACGAGCAACCACAATAACTGAAAACAAAAATTATGGAGATATGACCTACCGTTATAYGGTGATTTAGCAATGCTCAGAATTGTTTGATCTTCAGGAATAGTCAGATATGAGCAGTTATCAAGATGTTAGGAAGGGAACTAGCTCGCYGCTAGCGCCACAGAAGTTCGCAAGGCTGAAGCTGCAACGTCTTTTCAAAAACTCAACTCCATCCCCAAACAAAAAACCACCACAACACCAACAATGGCCTCAGCCAGCCCCCCACCAAGCGCAACGTACGTGTCATTGCACCCTGACACGTACAACTCGCTTTCCTCTACTGACACACACTCCTAGAGTCTACGTGCGCAACCTCGAAGAGCGCATCAAAGTCCCGCAGCTGATCGAATCGCTGCAGGAGCTCTTCTCYGAATACGGCACCATCATCGACATCGTYGCGAAGACGAACCTGAAAGCCAAGGGCCAAGCATTCATTGTCTTCGATTCTGTTGAGGGCGCGCAGAAGGCCATCGATGAGGTGCAGGGCTTCGAGCTGTTCGGCAAGGAGATGCAGCTTGCGTTTGCGAAGACGAGGAGTGATGCTAGTGTGAAGAGGGAGGGCACGGAGGAGGAGTTCGAGAGCCATAAGAGGAGGCGGTTGGCTGAGAAAGGTATGCTATTCCTACTCTACATTGGAGAGCTGATGAGAGGCTAATKACCTTTGGAAATAGACAAGAAAAAGGCCGTCTCCCAAGCCGAGTCCCAAAAACTGCTCAAACGCCCCGGCGCGCCCGACCCAGCCGCCACCGCCGCGCGCCCCATCAAAGCCACTCGAGGCGCCGGTCTCAAGTCCTCCAAYCCCGCCGGCGGAGCCGTCATCCCCGACGAGTACCTGCCTCCCAACAAGATCCTCTTCATCCAGAACCTGCCGGAAGAGTACGAGGTCGATGCTCTTACTGCGATCTTTGGGCGTTTTGAAGGGTTTAGGGAGGTGCGAATGGTGCCGGGTAGGAGGGGCATTGCGTTCGTGGAGTATGAGACGGAGCAGGGCGCTATTACGGGGAAGGAGAATACCGCGGGGATGGCGCTGGGTGCGGAGGGACAGGTAATTAAGGTTACGTACCAGAGACAGTAAGTGTGGTGTCACCAGGAGACTAAAATTGGCGTTGAGGTAAAATTGCACGGCTATTATGGATGCGTTGCCCTGATGTATACGCGCTAATACTACAAGCTATTCGGTGACAATGCGTACTCCATCCTTCATATGAAAACGTGAAACCTATACCCGCTCCTTAAAAAATGACGTCTTGATCTTCTTGTTCACCCAGGATATCTCCACCACCAGCATTCTCCTTGTCACTGTCCTCCTTTGCTGCTGCTTCCCTCCTCGCCTTCATTTCCGCGTCTGATGCTGCTGTATCTCTTTGCTTCTTGTTCTGAACCTTCTTCAACCGGAAGAACTCTTCTCTGTCGAGTTCGTCCAACTCTGAGTTGATATCTGTCAGACATTAGCTCGATCCTGCATCAGATCCTCTGTGACATCCTACATTTGATGGTATTTTCCGTTCTTGGAATGATGACATGCTCAATAGCATTTACTGTATCCCATATCAGCAAAAAGAACCCACAGCAAACAAGTCAATATCCTCACCTCTCCTATTAACAACCTTAATAACCTCATCTAAAATCACAAACGCCGTCTGTAGACTCGCAAGCTCAACTAACGTCTCCACAGCTCGCGCATACGTCTCCCTACACCTCTGGACCTGCTGGCCTCCCTTTCCCAAGCCCGTCAGCCCAAAATCGTTATTCCCATCCGTCGTATAGCTCTCGAAGGCCGGCAGAAATACACCAGAGACATTCTCTTGCTTCGTGCGTACGCGGAAGCGTGCTGATTTGGCGGATTCTTGGACTTGGTACCCGATGTCGCCGCCGACAGCATAGGTCACTTCTGCGAGGGAGAAGGCGGCGATTTGCATGACGCGGCCCATTTTTCGCTTGGCTTCGTCGATGCGTCTAGTAATTTCTGAAAACAGGTATTAGGCATGGTAGWTCAGTAAGTAAAAGCTACTATTTACCTCTGAAACGTCTGGGAATTGGCGTTAGCTATTGTTGTGATGTTGATGAGGGGAAGATGGGCTTACTTGGTGAGAGCTTCACTCTTTCTCTTGAGCAGATCGTGACCAGTCTGAGCCCCCTTGAGCTTCGACTTCATCAATCCCAAGGACTGACGAGTCGGGAAGACAGCCTCTCGATTCTGTGTYCTCGTCAGTGATAGCTATAGCCATGCTAGAGCTCTTTATCTTACCCCAGCTCCAGACATCTTCGCGAATTTGCAGAAAACTCAGACGACCGGTGAGAATATCAAAATCACTAGAAGATCCCGAGACAATGAGGGTTAGCTCGTCAAGACACTTTGGGTGTGAATGCGAAGCTGCTCCCCAAGTTCGTCCTATGCATGTGGTGGGATGAAGCTCTCTACGTTGGCCGAAGTAGACGGTCCCACATTTGTGCTGCCTTGCGAARGGTCAGGCCACAACGGATCAGCAGCTCGCATGATTTTAAAGCTCCTTCGCGACAACAGGAGCGCCGGCGCAGTTTGACCCAACATCGTTCGTCCCATCGTCCCCCCCMAAACCTCTGGTCTGTTTGCACAGGCAGGCAGAGAATGCCTGGTGAGCTTCTGCCCGCAATGGCTGCTCTGGTCACGGCGAAATCGAAGCTCGCGAAAGCGAAAGCAAAGCCGGATCTCTACTTGATTGTAAGCTRCGAATCCTATAAATAGGTGGAACAATGAAGCTGACTTGATGTGTGTATAGAGCGAGGAGGATACAGTCTACGAACAGGATATTCTGAGGGAACCTGGGAGCGTCAAGCCGTGGCTAGTGTATATTGACTTCAAGCTTCAACATGGCAGTCTACATGAGCAGGCCTACGTCCTCGAGCGAGCGTGCCGGCAGCTCCCTCGATCCTACAAGCTATGGAAAATGGTACGTTTGCCGTCTTTCAATGTCTCAAAGCTAACAGATCATCGACAGTATCTAACTCTCCGCACGAAACACCTCGGAAAGTTAAATCCGGCTATCTTCGCATCCGAATACGCCAAAGTCAATGCCCTCTTCGAACGAGCCCTCATCCTCCTCAACAAGATGCCCCGAGTATGGGAGATGTACCTCTCATTYCTACTTCTCCAGCCCATTGTTACCTTTACGCGGCGTACCTTCGACCGTGCGCTTCGCGCATTACCAATCACTCAGCACAATCGGATATGGGCGCTCTACCGACCGTTCGCGAACTCAGCTTCGGGGCAGACGGCAATCAAGATTTGGCGGCGATATATGCAGATTCATCCCGAGGATGCGGAGGACTTCATTGAGCTGTTGATTGAGAATGGACGTTAYACAGAGGCTGTGAAAGAGTATATGAAGGTTCTGAATAATCCGAAGTTCAAGAGTAAAAACAGTAAGGGCCATTATCAACTCTGGAGCGAGATGGTCGAGCTCTTGGTAGATCACGCGAAGGAGGTTGAGACGRGCGACGAAGTCGGAATCGATGCCGAAAGGATTGTACGGAGCGGGATTGACCGGTTCGCCGATCAGAGAGGCAAGTTATGGTCTGGTCTGGCGACATACTGGATTACTAGAGGGCACTTCGAACGAGCGCGAGATACATATGAAGAGGGAATCACGACTGTTATGACTGTACGGGACTTCACACTCATCTTTGATTCCTACGTCGAATTCGAAGAAGCAATTACCGGAGCCCTGATGGAAGAAGCTGCTGCACGGTCAGAGAAAGGCGTTGTCGACGAGAATGCCGATTTCGATTTGGATATCCGGATGATGAGGTTTGAACAGCTGATGGACCGACGGCCGTTCTTGATCAATGATGTACTACTACGACAGAATCCGAATAACGTCTCCGAATGGAACGTACGGATAGGGCTATGGGGAGACAACAAGCAGGAAGTCGTCCAGACATATACCGACGCTATAGCAGCTGTTCAACCAAAGAAAGCCGTTGGCCGRTTCCACGAACTTTGGGCAAATTATGCCAAATTCTACGAGAAGGGCGGTGATTTACGGAATGCTCGAGTCATCATGGAGAAAGCTGTCAAGGTACCTTTCAAGTCTGTAGTAGAGCTGGCAGATATGTGGATCGAATGGGCTGAGATGGAGCTGAGGAACGAAAACTTCGATGAAGCTATCAAGATTATGGCAAAATCAGTCCAAGCTCCAAAACGATCAACCGTGGATTACTTTGACGAAAATCTCTCGCCTCAGCAGAGAGTCCACAAGAGCTGGAAGCTGTGGAGTTTCTACCTAGATCTCGTCGAGAGCGTCAGCACCCTCGAAGAAACCAAGAAAGTCTACGAACGAGTCTTCGAGCTCCGCATCGCCACCCCCCAAACAGTCGTCAACTACGCCAACCTCCTCGAATCGCACAAATACTTCGAAGAATCCTTCAAGATCTACGAGCGCGGCCTCGACCTCTTCAGCTACCCCGTCGCCTTCGAGCTATGGAACCTCTACCTCACCAAAGCCGTCGACCGCAAAATCGGCATCGAGCGGCTACGCGACCTCTTCGAGCAAGCCGTCGAGGATTGCCCGCCTAAATTCGCCAAGGTCCTCTACCTCATGTACGGCAACCTCGAGGAGGAGCGCGGGCTCGCTAGACACGCAATGCGCATCTACGAGCGCGCCACCCGCGCTGTCTCCGACGAGGACCGCGCCGACATGTTCAACTTCTACATCACGAAGTCAGCGTCCAATTTCGGCCTCCCCTCCACTCGACCCATCTACGARCGTGCCATCGCTGCTCTGCCCGACAAAGACGCGAGAGACATGTGCCTCAAGTTCGCAGACATGGAGAAGCGCCTCGGCGAGATCGACCGCGCGCGCGCTATCTACGGGCACGCGAGTCAGTTCTGCGATCCGAGGACATCCCCGAGCTTCTGGAYGAAGTGGGAGCAGTTCGAGGTGCAGCATGGTAATGAGGATACGTTCAAGGAGATGCTACGGATTAAGCGTAGTGTGCAGGCGCAGTATAACACAGACGTAAACTTCATCGCCTCGCAGGCCCTCGCTAGACAGCAACAAGCTGGTGGTGAAACCGAGGGAGGAGCGGATGGAGAGGACGCGATGGCTGCGCTGGAGAGGGAGGCGAGGGCCCCTGTGGGATTCGTAGCTGCGAGCACGGGCCCGCAGAAAGGGAACATTGAGGCGAGGGTGGTTGAGACGGCGAACCCGGATGCGATTGATGTGGATGATGATTGATTCTGAGATGCATACAAGGCGTTGTTTTTGGTTTAGGATTGCATGGGCGGCGTTGGACTTTGAAGGACTGGACAGACCTCGACTTCCTCTTTCTTCAGATGTAAGGATTCTTCTTCATTTAAACCCATGTGCTCCTACCCAAAGCCCAGACAAGGAAAGCAAAATCGTGGTATCATAACATCATCACCTCCACCCTTCCCTCCACTTTCCTTCACATTATAATTAGTTCGACGACTTACTTCCCCTCCGTGAACCCCACCCCTTCTCCGCAAGCTTCTCGTGGTACTTCGCGTCCCGCTCCGTGTTCCGCGCGACATGCCCGTCCCGGCTGCCGGGCACGGCATAAATACTACCCTTCCGCTGGCCGAAGCGGGAGGGTGGGGTTTTGGAGGCGTCTGTGTGAAGGTTAGCTTAGACTTCGAAGGGGCATGGAAATGTAATTGTGCGGCAGGATAGAAGGAGCAAGGATTGGCATGAGCAGGAGCCTCCTCGACGCTCATTATTGGATCTAGTATAGGACTTCATCGAAGGAAATACATACCCCATTCATCGCCCATCTTGGAATCAAAAGCATCCCCGTTCTGTGAATTCGTCGTCGTTTCCTCGCGCTGGGAAGCGAAGGGGTCGGTGGTTTTGGAGAAGGCTACGTGTTTTTGAGGATCAAGCTTGTGGTATGAATGAGGGGAGAGATGTTGGAGGGTACCTTGAGTTGTAGTCGTCGTTGCTGCTGCCGCCATATTTGCTACGATTTTCAGAACTCGATTTACTTGATTGATACGGATTGAGGGTTTGTTGGCTTTTGAGCTTGAAGTCGAGGCTGTGGCTGTGACAAAGAACAAGAGGTTACCCGGCAATGAGACTTGGAGTCTTAGTATATACTCGAACAAAAAATTATGACGTATACGAAGTTGAAAGTATAGATGCCAAGATAATCTGTGAAAGAAGAGATGAAGCTCAGCTGTAGGGCATAGTTATATAGCTCTCTCAATTCCTTTATGGCGTAGTGACCATGGCACGCTTGCTTCTTCTGTCGGCACCCCAACCTCTCGAGCATCATGCACCTCCTCCCTCCCTGAGCTTGGAATTGACCAATCCGTTATCAGGAGCTGCGCATCTGGGCAGTGCAAAGCTTGTCGAGTCCTCGATCTCTTGAAGCTGTCACTTGCARCGAATCAGATGGGGTGCACGACTGAGGGGAAGCGATGCCAAGTCATTGGTGAGAGGCTGCACGACCTGAGAACGACCTGGGATTGGATGRATTGTGAGAGTGATGGGAAGCATGTGGTTTTGATGGGTTGAGAGGTGTGGTGACGTCGAAAAAGCAAAAGGAAAAGCAAGGAGACGGCAAGAAGAGAAGAGATGCAGGGGGGRAAGAGGGGCTGGGTCAGGTGATTGGCGAGGAGGGTTTGGTGTAACGTTGGAAGACTTCCCCCGAGTTCATCGCAGTGATCTGYGAGCGAAACAGATCGGTGGTACTTGTAAAGGTAGTAATCAAAAGGGTATGGAACAGGAAACGCACGGAGCAGGGGAAGAAGGTATTACCAGTGTCCGCCGTGTACAAAGGCTGATGAATTTATGTGGTGCGTTGGAGAATCAGGGTAAGGAGCTTATGRAAGCTTCATCCAAATCTTAGYAGGGAGCAGCGGTGCATTGTCGGAAACCATGGGCAAATGTAATATCAGCAGGCACTAGCTCAAGCAGAGGGGCTCGGAGAAACCAGCAAGAACGATGTTGGCGCTTGAAATAAATAAGGCAACACAATACGGTCAAAAATTCGGGTTTCGGAATGTGCGAGAGYAGGAGGACCCAGATTTATGTAGAATTCGATAGAGGAAGCAATGTCGATGCTATGATTCCGCCGAAACTCCAATGATTTTCCCCATGTCCTTCACTAGGCACAATATCACAAACTCTCTCTCCCATTCTCCCCCCYAAAACTTTATCTGAGGCGGCGGGCTTCACGTTCGGACTCTAGCAAGCACAGGATGTCATCCTCACGGACTGMGCGCAAGTCAAGTTAGCCACACGCTCCATTTCTCCTTCCAAGGTTCGAAATATGCATACCTGGGCCCTTGACGTTGCGGATGATGGATCGAGTGGTATCGTCCATGAACTCGACGCGCACCTGCGTAACACCACCGCGCGAACCTTTCCCATTAACATGAATTTTTCCTTGCGCACACAATCTTCGTGGGGCCCTTACCGGTTCGGCCGAGGACGCGGGTCACCTTGACGAGCTTGACGGGGACTTTGGAGGAATCCATGATTGCGACGAGTCGAGGCTGTAGATGTGGATGTGCGAGGCGCAGAGATGGTGTCTTGTCGTAGAGAGCGTGAGGTAGAGTCGGCGTCGATGAAGTTCTTAAATCTTTGGTGGTGCGCTGCTAAGCGAAGATAGTTTGCCCGGTGTGGGGGAAACTTTAATCCGAGATTTGCGAGCCGCCGCGCTGATGGAAAGCGGCACTACTTTGTATGCTGGCTATGTGGAGTGCCGCTTTTCGCAACCATCCTCGATTTTCAGTCTTCCACGATGCTTCTGCCCCCAACGTCCTTCCTTCCAATCATCAAACATCGAGTGTTYCTAGAGATATCTTCCTGTCATCAGTATYAAGGCCACGGATGCGATAGCTCAAGCTTCATCTATTTATCGCCTATCAATATAGTTGGTTTGGGTCCAGTAATGACTTTTGAATCCTACTTTCTCGAGYCTCCTCCCCTCAAGTCAACTAGCCCKGGCTTACATGGGGCCATCAGTTCATTTYCGTATTTCTTTTRCCCTAACGATCATCCCGGTAATGTCGTAGTTGCACAAGGAGCCTGGGCCAACAATACGAGGCTATGTTCTAGCGCGAAGATTACATTGACCTCCCTTTCTCTCGTTTTCTCATGTCAGACCATTTGAGATAATGTCAGATACCCCATTGGGTATTGTGCTTGTTTTAAAGTTGTGCARATATCATTTACTTGACCCGTGCCACTTGGAGGGAAATTTTGAGCGCTCGGGGTTGGATGGAATGATTTTGCGCAGCTTTGAGTTGAACACTTCAGGCTTGAGTATACAGGAGGTCGTGAAGAAAATCTTCGAATCTTTGTGAGGTGGGGAT
>QYSG01000892.1:0-69254 GCA_003988875.1 Lachnum nothofagi
ACTTGAAGCCAAATGGGAAGGTAGTAGATTATGACCATCATGCTACCAGCCGACATGAGAGTGAAACATACGCCGGCCAGGATACTACGCTGCTTGATGATACGAACGGGTACTGTGGCGTTGTCGCCGGACTTGATCTGAACGATCGCAAAGATGGTGAGGAGGACTCCAGCGAGTATGAAAAGCACGATGATACGAGCGTYAGACCAAGGATAAGTGGTGCCACCCCACTGTAGCGCGAGAAGGAGGCAGACGATAGCGGGTAGGAAGACAAGAGAACCAAGCGGATCGAGCTTCAGGATTTGTTGTTTGAGAGTATCGGTATTTTTGCTGGGAGGAGTTTTCAAGATGAACACCACGATAGCGATAACAATGGCACCAACAGGGAGGTTGATGTAGAAGCACCAGCGCCACGAGACTCGAGTGGTGAAAGCACCGCCGACTAAAGGTCCACAGACWGATGCTATCCCGAACACAGCACCAAAAATACCTTGAAATAGGGGTCGTTTGTGAAGCGGA
Organism: Lachnum nothofagi; assembly: GCA_003988875.1. NCBI lineage: Eukaryota > Fungi > Ascomycota > Leotiomycetes > Helotiales > Lachnaceae > Lachnum > Lachnum nothofagi. The sequence goes on from QYSG01000892.1 coordinate 520, forward strand.
ATAGAAATAACCATGATAGTCATGGACCCTGTAAAAATACCAGCTGATCCAAATCCAGCTATGTGAACACATCAGTATAGTCCTATCAACCACGGCTGGGTAGACTTACCGATTGCTCGGCCCAAAATGAATGCAATAGAATTCGGGGCTGCCCCGCAAACAACGGACTAGAACGCATGTCAGAAATCTCTCAAACGTCAAAGTATCGGGGAAGCTTACACCAATCTCGAAGATCACAATAGCACAAAGAAGTACCCATTTCGCGGTATAAAACGTATAGATCCGGCCGTAGATGAGCTGGAAAGCACACAGAGTGATCAAATAGGAGCTCGCGTACCACCCCACATCCTTGATGCTGTGAAAATTGTCCGTAATTTTGGGGATAGCTGTACCAAGAATAGTGCGATCTAAAGCRACGAGGAACATGGAGAGGTAGACGGCAAGCATGACAAGGGAAAGTTTTTGCCATCCTGGGTATTCCTCTTCGGCTTCGCTTCYAGCAGTAGTTGTAGGCACTGCCTTCTCCAAATCGACATCTGTTGAACTGCGAGAGCCTGCGTTGCTCGCAGCTACATCCTTAGTGGTTGTGAGCTCTGCTGAGCCGCGCGGCTCTTCTTTGCTGGAAGTCATGTTGACCCAAAAAAGAAGATTAATGAAAGGTATGGGATTAGATCATTAGAAGATAAGTGAGGCGCTCGAGTAAATATTACAAGATTTAGATAGAGGAGGCAGCTGATGAGAGGAACAGGAGCAGGAGCAGAATTCGCGAGTTGAGCACAAGAAAGGAAAGAGGGTACGAGACAATGATATTATATACATAGCTGGATGCCTGCAAGGGAAAATACAGTAGGCTTCAGACTCGTCGATGCCCGCTCGATGCCCSCTCGACCTCGCAAAGGAAGCCCAGGGTGGCCGAAAGGCGCAGGTGTTCGGGGCCGAGGCGCACAGTGGCGGGAGTTTTGAATTCCCGACTCGCCCAAAGAGCCAGTCCAGTCCAGTCCAGTCCAGCCGGCGTATGTACGTGTACACTGTACTGCAGAAATGGCTCTGCGAAAGCGGCCCAGGCCATCGAAAATAGRTTTCTTAATTGTTGTCGTGACTCCGAGAGCAGAGAGAAGAGACTCTTAGATTAAGATTGTCTTGACTCCAAGGGTCTACGAATGCCGAAGTGGCCAGGTTTGGGTGCAAGCACGTGATACAGGCACCCTGYCACTTCAACTACAGTATGTACAGTCGCGTCCGAGCTCCTGCCCGTCAACATCCTTCGCAACACCCTCGCTCGCATTTACGAAATACCCTTCACCGTACCTGTTGACGCTCGCCGTGCCRAAGCGGGATTTCGGGTCTTGACACCTGCACCTTCSCCTTCSCCTTCRCCTCCCCCTTCACCTCCCCCTTCACAGTCCATGCGAGCATGCGAGAAATCCACGCCATGTAAAGGTAAATGCCCGCTTTGTCTCTCCCCCCCCTCAACCCACACCACCATGCAATCGACCTCTTCTCACACCCCGGAATCCGCGCCATCCCCCTCCCCCGCTGCCAAAATCACTCGAGGCCATTCTTGTGTCTTATGYCAACAACGAAAAGTCAGATGTGATCGTCAGAAACCCTGCTCAAATTGCGTCAAAGCTCGAGCCGAATGTGTACCGAGCGCGCCGAGTCTTCCACGCCGGAGAAAGAGGAAGCTTGCTGAACTTGATATTTCTGCGAGACTGAGGAAATATGAGCATCTATTGAAATCTAATGGCATCAAGATTGAGACTGAAGATGATGAAGATCTTCAAGAGACCAATGAAGGTTTTTCCGAGGGCAGAGGCCTAAGCCATAATGATTCTAAACTGCTGAGYATGAGCGCTCCCTTGGCTCGGGAACTGGAGAAGGGCGCATTATTCACAGATAAAGGAAACTCACACTATGTTGAAAAGTAAGCTTTGCTTCTTCATTTTTCAACAATTGGCTAACTTTCCAGCCCACTGTGGGGAGAAGATTTCCAATACCCCAGAGAGGCACTTCGAGGGGGTTCAGATGACGAATCTGATGATGGGTCTCTCTTTCCTGGCGCCGAGAATCTTCTTCTTGGTCATACATCGGACCTCAAGAGTCTGACATCAATGCACCCTCAGCCAGTGCACATCTTCAGACTATGGCAGACTTTTCTTGTCAACGTCAATCCTTTAGTCAAGATGTTCCATGCACCGACAGTACAGCAAACAATTCTCGATGCCAGCGGAAATCTTGAGAAGGTCTCTAGGTCTACAGAGGCTCTGATGTTCGCGATATATCTCATGGCCGTCACGTCATTAAGTGATGCAGATTGCCAGAGTATATTCAAAGAAAGCAGGCAAACACTGGTCGCCAAGTATTGCCACGGAACTCAACAAGCTTTGATAAACGCTAAGTTTCTGCGATCTTTGAACATTTCGACTCTCCAGGCCCTGGCATTGTACATTGTGAGCTATTTATTTTCTTCCGCCTGTAGAGATCACTTCATATTCCCTAGAGGCTTATGGCCATGCGTGTAAAGTGGTACAGTGGGCCTTTAGCAAATCACAATTGAGTCTCCTGCTTTTAGYCCTTCTTTTGAATTCTTCAGAATATCAAGTAACTAACTTTGATCTTAGTTGGGAGTACGTAGGATCTTTGATCCTCACACCATTGTATGTATATTTTCTCAGCCTTTTGTTCCATATTTGGAGATGTTCGGGGTATCGGGAGCTCAGTGAGTTCCGCTACTGAGTTCTAGGAGTTTTCATTGTCTTGGGAGTTCTGAGACATTTTATCATTCTCGAATACTCAGAAGACTTCTTGATAGGGCAATGCTGACTCCGATTTTTTGCAGTGGATTCTATCCGGAGTGGCAGTCCGAATTTCGCAGAGACTTGGATTACATCGTGATGGTTCTAAATATAAAATGTCACCCTTTGATGCCGAAATTCGCAGGCGTACATGGTGGCATATCATCTTCCTCGATGGGCATGCCTCGAAGCTCACAGGAGCTCAGTTCCCAACATGGCGCAACAACTATGACACTCGCAAACCATTCAATATCTCTGACAGCGACTTGAGTCCGGCTATGAAAGACCCCCCGCGAGAAAAAGAAGGAGCGACAGAGATGATGTTCTGTTGCCTTCGATATGATGTCGCAGAGGCCGTCAAAAACTCGAATCTGAAAACCGGAGATCTGCAAGAGAAAGACAAAGCTATCAACGTTCTCGAAGCTAAACTCGAACAAAAGTATGGACGATATTGTGACAAATCGATTCCTATCCATCTTGTCGTTCTACACGTGATCAAATCTGTCATTTGTACGATGAGAATAATGGCTCACCACCCGCGCCAGTACTCCAATCAAGGCATGAGTATGCCGCAGAGTGAAAAAGACTATGTTTTTCAGCAGTGCTTGGAGGAAATGAGCATCGATGGCCTTGGCCATACCGTTCAAGCTGTCGAAGGTTTTCGCTGGCATATCAAGGACCATTTACAGTTGGATGCCTTCATATACTTACTTAGTGAGCTTCGGCATCGAATTACAGGAGAGTTAGTTGAGCGAACATGGGAATTRGTTGCATTTACGTACAGCTATCGTCCAGAGATGGTGACCGAAACGAAAAATCCGCTCTATTGGGCAATGGGAAATTTAGTGCTCAAAGCCTGGCGAAAGAGAGAGGAATCTGGGATACTTCATCAAGGCACCCCTCAACTGATTACAACATTACGCGCCCAAAGAGGCCCCCAAGAGCAATCACGACAGGCTGTAGAACCTCAAAAGCAAGACTCGTTCGTGAGAGACGATCCGATTCCCGATTATTCTGGAAATATCATGTCGAATACTGCTGCCAGCCAATTGATAGCCGGTCAATGGTCTGGCTCCGATCTATCCTTCGATATGAGCATGCCAGATATCACTCCAGTAGATTGGGACTACTGGAATACGCTGATGGATGGAGATCTTCCAGCTTACGCTGGGAATGGTAATGAAATGTGGTGACTTAAGTCAATCCACGACTTAGGAACCAAGAAGGCTATTTTGGTCCGAGGCTCTCGCAAATGCTGGGCTTGAAATGGTACATGAGCAGGCGCGCGCTGGACAGGAAAACAGGCACCAGTTAGAATGCCCCATGCGGAATGAAACACTAAAAATACACTTATTCAGTGTAGTTTTTTGTGTCCACGGCGAGGCAGGGTTGACTCCCAGCCTGTTTCTGTTGTTGTGGGGTGAGCTCGGAATAATCCTCATTGGTCAATCGGATTTATCTRCATAGCATGCAGATTATAAACACACCACGACGCCACAGCGTCTGTATTTGTGAGGCACATGCAAGCCTGGTCGGAATGGATCAATCATGAGAGAAGACTGCCCTATCATGGTGCCCTCCATTAGACATCTGACGTTCAAGCCTTCTCCATCTAAATTGATGAGCCTCTGATGGCTGCTACCGTGTAGGCTGCCCGTCATGAGGCTGCGTGCCCACCAAAGCCGGGCACCCTCAGGTCTCACCCGTTCCAATGTGCTCCATATATCTACCAGAGGATGCGTTTCCAAGGCTCCTCCACATTCTCATTGCTTGGTCCAATGTCCCACTGAAGTATAAATAATCATACTCATCGCTTCAATGGCACCGCTACCAGAATCAAAGGCGTCTGAGCCTCAGCCTCAGCTTGAAGTGAGACAGAATGCAGCCTCGCCGCACGAGGTCACATTGACCATCGCTCGCTCTTCAACTACTTATGCTACGGCCATCAATCTTGGTGCTCCAACAGCTGCTGCGACAACTTCCAATCCCTCAGAAGCATCCCCTACGACACGAACAATCTTCCCCCGTGGCGAGACAAGCGACTCGGGCGTCGTAGCGGGCGCAACTAGTATGTGTATTTTCTTCCTTATTTGGAGATGCCCGGAAGTGCCGGGAGCATAAATACTCCCGTCACCGGCTACCAGGCCTTTCTATTAACCCAGCAGCTCTGAGACATTGGAATGGCCTCGAATCTCCCAAATAATTCTTGATCGATCGAGCAATGCTGACAACGTTTTCTTGCAGTCGGTGGCGTCCTAGGCTTCTTCGTCCTCATCGCACTCTTCTACAAATGCTGCATCGACAACCGCTCAGCCCTCTGGGTTCCGCCTCGCTACACCTCCTACGACGACTCAGACTCGGAGTATGATGGATCCTCGCGCTCGAGGAGAGTGAGGAGACGAGGCGGTGATGGAGGTTGGGACAGACGGAGTCATCGAGTGAGAAGGCCGCAGAGGGCGAGAGTGCGGCGGAGTAGAAATAGGAGTTTGAGTAGTGATGCTACGAGTAGGAGGAGCCGCGATAGGATGAAGACTGGTGCGACAAGGATCAATAATCATGGGATGATGGGGTGGTATTGGGAGYCTGGTGGGAGGTCGAAGAGTCGTGATGGACGCAAGCAAAGTGGGTGGGGAGGTGCGAGGGGCAARTCGATTGACGATTAAAGGAAGAGAAGAGTACCAGTCTCGGCTATTAAGAGGGAGAGTCTGTGTTCGGAGGCGGAAAGTGTTGGCATAGCCTCCAAAGTAATAAAAAGTTCCTTTGGCAATATACTTTCCATGAGGCTTTTGCTAGCAAAAAGAAAAACATCGAGTGATTTTTTGAAAAATTGCATAAGGAAAAGTCGAGTGCTTAGTAGTGCGGGAGAATAACCGACGATAAAAAGCGAAAAAGAAAGCTCGGAAATCGGGCCAAAAAGATGAARTAATGCGGTTGAACCACGCCGGGGTCTGCACTCTGTCAGTGACTGTGCGGCATACGAAGATCTTGAAGAGAAGACATACCGAACCGACAACCTTTTGATTCGAAGTCAAACGCCCTGCCATTGGGCCAGTGGTCCATGGTTTACGGAGAAAACTTGCTTATTGYAATACAAATGACGGATAAGAAAAGTATGCCCGTCCTGCTTCTTGCCGAGGACGTACCGAACTATGAGTCGCTTCACTTTTTCCACGTTTATGCCTCCCGACCAGTTCGTGCGAAGTCCGTCTGATGTCCGGAGTTAGATTGACTGAATTCTCAATATCTGAGTAAGTAGGTGCAGCGGTTGCTTCTGAAGTGAAAATTTTGATTGATTTAAAACTGAACATATCACGTGTAGCTGCCCAGAGCCAGTATACGCTAGCAGGGGTAYGTTAGCGCTAAGATAAACCGCTATCAATTTTCTGGAAATATTTCGAGATCTCCAAGCCCATATGCTGCCGAGCAAGACGGACCCTCCACACCATATTTCTTGTCACGATGGGGAAGAAACGAGTTGGCGCACTGGAGAAGGTTGATGCGGATCTGTGAGAACCTTTACATTATTYGCCCGCAGCTAATTAATCCCTATAGGCCCAATCTTCAGTACAAAATCCGTAGAGACCCCAAGTAAGTCCCCCGCCCAGTCGAAGAAGATCTTAGGTCTAATACGTCGTCCAGGTCATACGCCGAAGATTTCTTGAACCAATATGGCCAATATCAATCCCAGCGTGACATCTTCCTCGCCTCTCCCACCACGGCCACCTTAACGGGCATCATCTCCTTCCGCGATCTCATCGATTTCGTCGCGCATGTGGCAGACTGCTTCCCCGAGGACACGGCAGAGTTTCCCGAAGAATTGAAGACGATTCTCACTTTACATCATGCGCAGTTAGAAAGCGAGCTGCGGGAGAAGATTGTCGGAAGCTTGGTTCTGTTACGAAGGAAAGAGATTATCGACTCCTCCAACCTCCTCAATACTCTGTTCCCGATCCTCGTAGCGACCCCGAGCAAGACTTTGCGAACGTTGTTATTCCAGAAGATTGTGTCGGATTTGAAGACGTCGAATTCGAAGACTATAAACCATCGCCTGAATAGAACAATACAAACCGCGCTTTTCAACCTCCTAACTTCTGATCGAACTTCGCAGAAGGGTATCTGGGCTGTCAAGATTACAAGAGAATTATGGAAGCGCCAGATATGGACAGATGCAAAAGCTGTCGAGATCATGAAGGAGGCCAGCTTGGCAGATAACGAGAAGGTTATTGGAGGAGGTGTGCGATTCTTTCTGGGCGGCGACAAAGAGAGAGAAGAGCTTGAGGATGAGAGCAGTGACGAAGAGCAAGTCGATATTGGCAAAATCAAACACCAAATCGGCATCAACAAGAAGAGCAAGAAGGCCAAGAGTCGGATGGAGGAAGCTACTAAAAAGGTCAAGCGGCAAGAAAAGAAGAAGAACCAGCCTCACCCTCTCAATTTCTCGGCCTTGCACTTACTACACAACCCTCAAGGCTTCGCCGAGACGCTGTTCTCGAAGCACTTGCAAAACAGCAAATCGAAACTCAATCTGGAGCAGAAGTTGCTTGTATTGCAACTCGTCTCACGGTTAGTCGGCCTACACAAGCTGACCGTCATCTCGCTRTATTCCTACTTCATCAAGTATCTCACGCCACGGCAGCCATCAGTAACCTCGTTCCTCGCCTGCCTTGCCCAGGCAACGCACAATCTCGTTCCCCCGGATGCTCTGGAGCCTCTRGTTCAGAAGATCGCTAACGAGTTCGTTTCGGAAGCCTCTGCCTCAGAAGTCGCTTCAGCTGGTCTTAATGCTATTCGAGAGATATGTATTCGTCAACCATTAGCGATGAATGATACCCTTTTGCAGGATTTGGTCATGTACCGGAAAAGTAAGGACAAGGGCGTTATGATGGCAGCGAAGGGGCTTCTATCATTGTACAGAGAGGTTGGTGCGGACTTGTTAAAGAAGAGAGATAGAGGCAAGGCAGCAACAATGGGCATCAGGAGTGGTTCTATAAAAGAAAAGAGATTTGGTGAAGAAGAAATCGGAGGTATTGAAGGATTRGAGCTTCTAGAGCAATGGAAAGCAGACGAGAGGAAACGAAAGCGAGTCGAGCGTGGYTTACCCGAAGAAGCTGGCTCCGATGAAGAAGATGAGGAAGACGAAGCGGAGGAAGAAGCTGGGTGGGACAATTGGGACGCAGAATCAGATGCCAGCAGCGATTCTGGTGGCTGGATCAACGTCGAGAGCGATGCTGAAATTGAAATCAGTGATAGCGAAGATGACCAGCCTGCTGCGAAGAAAGCTAAGCTCGATAAAGCTGCCAAATCTCAAACAGAAGAGGAGAAAGAAAACGCAGACAAAGCCCTTGAGCAAAAGATTTCAAAACTTGCCACAACCAAGATTCTCACMCCCGCCGACCTCGCCAAACTCCAAGAACTCCGCCTCGAAGCCAGCCTCAATAAAGCCATGGGCAAAAAACCCCAATCCCAGCACCTGAACGACCTCGCTACGCGCCACGCCGACGACCCATTAACCGCCGAGCAAATCGAAGGGTTCTCAAAACTACGCAAGAGCACGAAGGAAGAAATGGTAGCGCTAGCCAGAGAAGGCAAGGGTGACAGAGATGAGCATAAGAGCACGCAGGCGATCCGCAAGTCAAAGAAGGAGGCTGAGGGCAAGAGCACGACGAATAAGGAGAAGGCCCGTAAGAAAAACTTCTTGATGACACTGGGGAAGGCGAAGCATAAGCAGAAGAGGAGTCTAACGCAAACGAGGAGGGTCCTGCAAGGGCATATTGAGAGGAGTAAGAGGGGTGGGAAGAGGGGTAACATTGGGATGTAGAGGTAGCTCTGATCTTGAAAGATTTTAGCTKCTTTGTTCCTGAAATTTTGATACTCTTTCCCTATGTTACTGTTGTTTATTTTGTTATTCTTTTAAACTCTTAGTTTCTTTCTCTTCAGTTCTGCCGACTTTCAAAACCTCAAGTGACAGTCAATTGCTCTCAATTTGCATTGCCATGTCTAACACAGGTGGGYTACTAGACCGCTAGAAATACTCCTATTGAAACATATGGGGGAAGTGCAGGATCGTCGAAAATACCACGCGACGTTAGAGCAAATAACTGGTCGTTCCTTCCTCAGAGGACTTCTTTCCACGCCAAGCCAGGCCCTGGCCATCGAATTTGGCAAAGCCTGCCAGCCAATTCGCTCTTTCCGACTTCAACATTTTCATACCATATTCTTGGTCGCCTTTCTCAAAGCACCAGGCCCCTCGTAACTCCGATCACAGCTTGTGCTCCACCTCATTTTCTCAGTATATACAACCGCAGCAGAATCTCTTGGATATCAATATGGCTCCAGCGCACTCCAAAGTGGCTCCAGAAATAATCACCAATCCCTCTCTCGAAAATCATCCTCCTGATACCGCATTCCAACCACCACAAGCCTCTGAGAAACAACGRTCGACACAGCTAGGCCAGCATAGGGACGAGTCTCAAATTCAGCCGTCGCCCGATAAATTCACCGAGGCTGCACTGGCGCACAACCAAATTCAAGTAGCTGAAGAGAACGAAAAGATTTGGGCTGAAGAAGCCGAGTTTCTGCGATCGTCCAAATCCCGACCAGAAAGACCGACTCGACCAGAAAGGTCTACAGACAGCAGCGGCCCGCCTATTCTAGACTTTCTGGCAGCGAACGTGGAGATTTACAAGTTCAAAGTGGTACAACGACACAAGCCTGTCAAGTCAACATCGAGATATCGACCTCCTAAAGTGCCTTCCATGCCTGAACTTCAGCGAGCTGCAGCCGCACGCACTATTGTGACGGCAAAATCAGATCCCTGGGCCCGATCGGGGTTGGCGGATCCTAAAGACCATACTTTCTTCCGGGAACATCTCAATGTCCTACCAAAGCCAACCAAATCCAACCGCGAATCTTGGTGGAAAACAGTGGATGCTCGCCTTGCGCCCGATTCGCCTATTAGATTTGATGAAAATGAGCGAGAATCCTGTAAAGATTTCCTGATTGATAAGTATCAATTTTCAACCAGGATGAAGTTCTTTAGAGCTCAAACAATACCCCACGATGAGTTTCTGAGGGATATGGAGTCCCTGCACGGTCATCATACCGTTGTTGACAACGAGAACATTGTCCGGATGCCACCGCAATTYATTGATAACGCAGATCTCGTTGACGACGCGACCGATCCGCAAACACCTCCAGCCAACATTCTGAGCGTATATGATATTCCAGACTGGAAATTCAGATACGACTGGCAGACATGGCGAATGATCGATGTGTCGCCAGAACATGRCGAAATAAAGCTTAAAGTGTATAGCAATTGCACGCGTGAGCAACTGGCGTGGATTGAGATGATGTGCTCCCGGAGAGGCTCTGTCCGGACACTAGTCAATCTGAGGTCACGAGAGATAAGRGGAATGTTCAGAGAAGCGTTCAATTGCGAGATACCAGCAAGTTGGAAGAATCTTGCACGCGTGCTTTCTACGGGTAAGTGGTTTTCACTGATAGTATATCTTTTGGAGGATATGTCGGAAATTTGAATATTCATAATCAGAAAGGCCGAAAAGTTCCCATGAATTTGCGGTGTTCTTTGTGGAATCCAGGCTAAATTTGGCTTGTTACAGATGAGGGTTGTAAGATGCTCAAATATCGAATCGAGATAAAAGGATGGGTATGGGGAAGACCTCAACCAATACCTAGACGCGAGCTAAACGAGTACGACGTGCTACTGGATACTTAAATGCGAGAATGGCTTACTGAGGTCTGAGAATTCGTCATGGGGTCTTATATGATATAGTGTTAGAGTTAAAACCATTCCCAGGTTTGCAGACTCCAGTCACTTTCTAGAAATGGTGAAGTGACACAGCAAAACCTAGAGCGACTCTATGTTTAGACAGTGCCACACAGGTAACGATATACTGCAACGTTCTGGGTCACACGTAACGGCTCGAAGTTCGAAGCTCTGACAGGTTGGGTGACAAGTATCGTGTTTGCACAGTCCGATACAACAAACCCCAAAATTTTCGGGCGCCATCGAGTCCACCTCATTTGATGAAGATTATAGTCCCTAGTCTCTTGTGTTTTTGGACCGAATCCGTGCTTTTGTCAATTGAGTAGCATGAARAGATCGAGGATATGTTTCACTAGTATTTGACTTTGGACAAAGTCTGGGGAAGACACGAGAGGAATTGAAATTTGTGGTATCTTAGATTTGTAAGGAAACATCTATTGAGATGAGGAGGGAAGCTCATCGAAGCACACGGTAGGGGTAAAGGGCGGCGGGTTACTTCAAGGTCTAGCAACGATCGAGGCCTCTACCAAACTTTAGATGAGGTACTTAGATGCATTTGGCTATGACTAGGAAAGACTACTGATGCTTGAGAGATGACGAGATCTTGACGCTTGCATTTGCTATCCTGGACTATGACCATTCCATCCAAAACAACGTACGCTCCCATAAAAYATTACTTTTTCCGGCAAATACTCCAAAAATCAAACAACTCATCACGCCGCCACCTAGAAACCCCGCWTTAGATGAAAGAAAATCAAATTACCGTTTCCTCCACCACTTCAAAAAGCTGGACATCCATGCACAGGTCAAGCTTCTTCACTCTTTCTAGAGTCTCCTGTATAAACTCGAATTGTGTAATCCTGGCATGGCCGGAGATGTGGGCTGGGAAGATTATGTTATTCCCATCACCTTTGAGGAGTCGCCTAAGCAAGCTTGCTTGTCCGTGTCTAGGCGGGCCATTGAGGACCGCTAGGACGTACTTAAGTTGACTGTATGGGACAAATGTCTTAGTGGAGCTCTGAGTAGTGGATGATGAAGCTTAAGAAAAGCCACTTTAAGGTGAAATGAGAAATATCAAGGAATCGTGCTGCTATAATTTACGGGCAAGACTCGTTGAGCATTCTCCATAGATCTCCAAGTTTCTTCATTTGAAATATCTTGACCATCTCCTGGACGTTCATAGCCAAGTTTCGGATGTTGTAGAGCCACGAAGGATAGACTTGAATCGCCGCTTCTAGCACAGTCTTCACACGTTTGCCGTTGACTCGAAACTTATGGTTGAGGAATAGGATATCTTTCTCGGGGTGAATGAAGATCCGGAATGGTCTATCCTTTTGGATACTTTTGCAGTTCTGATATTCACGTCCTCCCTCAGCTCTTGTCTCGCGGCTGACGTTGAGCAGTCCGGGACTGTTATCGTAGCTTGGCTGAATGCAGATTGTGTGGCCRGGGATATCTTCTGCTGCCATTTCCAAGATCTTAARTCTGAGTTCGGGTGGGATGTTCGTAGATCGAGTTCCGTGAACAAGGCCACGTGCACGCTGTCCTGGGCTTTGATGCCATCCTCGATTTTATTGCCGTCCTCCACTTTGTCTTCCCTAGTTGTGACGGCTTTCTCAACTTTGGTCTCAATCTCGACTTAAAAWATTTTCTTGGCTTCGAGAYCTTGCTTTATTTCGATCAATCCCTCGATCTTGATGGTTGCCATGCTGTCGTTGTCGGCGGCGTTGATGTTGGAAGGAGCGATGATTGTTCGACACAAGTGAAATTAATTCAGTTACAGGTTTATCTGAACAGTATTCATACCCCTTTTTAAGCGAGCACGCCCGCCGGCATTCAATTTTCGCGGGTTCAAATCCGAATCTTTACGTCGATCGCCAGTAACCTTCCCCTCAAGTCATCCCGAAATGTCTGAAGGCTCAGATTTGCCCGCGTTTGGCCTTGTCAGTATGTAGAATTTGGTTCCTTAAGCTTGAGAGAAAGATACTTACGAGCTTCAAGCAAAATCGGGGCACAACTTTAGATCCACAAATCTTGCTCCAACGAGGAATATGGGATCCAAGGTAATGATCTTGTAGCATGATCTGGCACTCTAGAATCAAGTACTCAGCTCAGACAGGACGATGCAAGGCTTTCATCAAGCTCATCTGGCAATGACGACCAGCCAGAAGGTTTTCAGTCCACAGCAACTTCAACAATGATGGCTTTAGAAGGCGAAGACTACGCTACAACGCTTCATTAAACAATTTAAGTCGATTCCCAGAAGTGGCATAGAAGTTCTTAGCTGGGGGCCAAACACTGCCCCGCAACTCAAGGTCAGCCAATGTCTCCAACTTCTTGGCACGCGAGATCCTAGAGATTCTTAAGGCCAGTGTACCGGTAGCAGGACTGACTAGCTTACTACGGAAGGTCGTCCTTCAGTACTTCAACCGCTATATGCCATTCCAGAAGCTTGCCATTGACGTTCATTTGCATGCATCAATGTGTCGCACGAACAGCGTTTGTCCAGACTGGTGGGACTTTCGCGGCTTTGGTGTCTGATATATATGTGCTGCCCAAAGCTGCAGACTGTCATCTTTGCCTGTAACTCACCAGTTCAAATCCAGACCAGAGTCTTTGACAACTTGCGAGATATGCTCGAGTATCAAGTCATTCGAGACATTTCCGACATTGGTCGTAGGGAGCTTGCACTCATGCAGAAACACAGAAGGTTGGTGGGTGTAGAGATAAAAGTGATGGAGTGGAAGCCAGCGTGGATGTTTTGAGAGAAGTAAGATGTCAAGAACTCAGTGAAAGGGGAATTGGGGGGTTTAAAGTAAAGCCTTGTTCATCAAATGCCTAGATTCAAGACCCTCACAGCATTGCCTCCTAGAGCTGCTTTCTCTTCTCTGCTTCCGTTGCCGAGAGCGCCTTTGATAGCCTCATAATTCGTCACCACACTCGCCCATTTACCACCCTCCTCTTCTAGGGGAGGGAAGAAGGGATGGTCAGTTCCAAACATCACCCGATCCTCTCCGCTTGCCTGAATCGCGGCCTTTAACCCGACCTCGCTATACACTACAGCATCCAGGTAGATATTCTTCTTCAGAATCTCCCACACAGTCTTTCTCCCCTTTCCTAACTTTCCCTCAGCTTTCAAATGKGCATCATGCTCGATACAGCTTTCTATCCTTCCTACTAAAAATGGGAGTGTTCCTCCTGAATGAGCAAGAATCATCTGCAGCTCCGGCACTTTCTCAAATACCCCCGACAAAATCATCCTCGTCACAGCGACAGTTGTCTCTAGCGGGAATCCCAAGGCAAGAGGCAGCACATGACCATAGTCGTTCGCTCTTCCTCCCCACACCGTACCTGGCAATCCATAGTGCGGGTGAAGGAAGATGGGCAGCTTCGCATCTTGCAACGCTTGAAAGATCGGTAGCAGCTCTGGATCATCGAGCCCCTTTCCTAGACCTGTTGTTCCAAGAATGATCCCCCTCATATTCTTCAACTCCTTTAACCTTGCGATCTCCTTCACAATCACATCCTTCCCCCCACTTAACGGCAAAGTTGCAAAGGCAAACAATCTTCCCGGGAACTTCCCACACTCTTCATTGACTTCATTGTTGATACTTTCCGCAGCTTTTGCTGCCTCATCTGACGGCACCCAATCTAACCACGGATTTGCAAGGGAGATGACAGAGATATCGATGGAGTGCGTGTCCATGAACTCGATCTTCTTGCTGATGTCGTAGTACTCCGCGCCTACTGGCCGGCCTCTAGAAGTGCTCTCCGTGTCCTCRGCGGGAAGAATGACTAGGCGGAGAGAGGAAGAGGGTGGGAACGAGCGGATGTACGGGATGCTGGAGCGGGACTTTAGGAGGTTGATGTAGGAGGGCGGGTAAACATGGGTGTGGATGTCCACTATTTGGGTTTTTGGTTCCGCCATGTATCTTAATGTTCTGGATCAAAAAGGAAATGCCCAAGACAGTGGAAATTTGTCGAGAAGTACAAACTTAGTCTAGTAGTACAGAAGGGGCGAAAATCCTCCCSCMCTCYCCCCCCTAATTTATCACCCCGCTGATAAGGACCCCTGCCAAGACTTCCCCCATTCCTCGCCTCCTTCCACTTCTTATATTGGCGGACGGACGGCGGCTCTTTCCGAGGATTTGAGTTCATCCACGCGTGATATTGACTCAAGATAGTTCAGAACAAAAGCTTTCTTTGAAAGGTCTTCAGATTTCTTTCTTCTTCAACTGTACCACCAACTCACTCACTCCAAAATGGTACCCCAAACCAGCGCCGTCAATAGCGACAACCTCTTCATCCCAGTACCTATTTCCCTCCCTCGCAACCCCTCCCGACGTTAGCTAACTCTCCCCCCAGCTCGTAGACTTCTCCCTCTTCCTGCACGGCACGCCCTCCCAGCGCCAACAAACCGCCGCCTCCATCCTGCACGGCTTCCAAACAGCCGGCTTCATCTACCTCACTAACCACTCCATCCCTCTTCCCACCGTCGCGAAAACCTTCGCCACGTCCGCCAAGTTCTTCGCGTGGCCACAGCCCGAGAAAGAAGCACTGGGTTGGACGACGCCCGAGTCGAACCGCGGGTACGTCTCGCATGGCCGCGAGAAGGTGTCGGTTCTCACGGATAAGGATGATGTTGCGGCGAGCAGGGCACAGGCGCCCGATTTGAAGGAGAGTATGGAGATTGGGAGGGAGGGCGCAGAGGGGACGCCGAATAATTGGCCAGAGTATGAGGGGGAGGGGAAGGAGTTCAAGGATATGATGTTGAATTTCCATGATTTGTGCAAGGAGCTGCATATCCAGGTCATGCGAGCCATCGCTGTGGGTATGGGGCTCGATGAGGGGTACTTTGATGGGTATACGAATAAGGGGGATAATACTTTACGATTGTTACATTATCCGGAGGTAGRGAAGGGGGTGTTCCAGAAGAATAAGCTTCAGGTGAGAGCGGGAGAGCATACAGACTACGGATCCATCACGCTCTTGTTCCAAGATGATAGAGGGGGATTGCAGGTCAAGAGTCCAAATGGGACGTTTGTCGACGCGACCCCGATTCTGGGAACAGTGGTCATCAATGCGGGGGATTTATTGGCGAGGTGGAGCAATGACACGATCAAGAGTACGTTGCATAGGGTTGTGGAGCCGCCAGCGCCGGAGGAGGGAGCCGTACATCCGGCCAGGTATAGTTGTGCTTACTTCTGTAATCCGAATTTTGATAGGCAGATTGAGGCTATTGAGGGGACGTATGGAGGTGAGAAGGGTGAGAGAAAGTATGCGGGGATCAACTCAGGAGACTATTTGGTGCAGAGACTSGCAGCTACCTACTGAAAAGTTAGAAAGTCTCTTTACTCGCGTCTAGTGCATATGCTCTGTATTATTTCTGAAAGTCTTCTAGCCATATACCAGCAATTTCGAGCAAATATACAGCAAAATGATCCTCTATCTTCGTGTAGATCCCTCAGCGAGAGCAAGACAGCCAGTGCCTCTCAGCAAAGCTAAATCTTCACCATACTCAACGCGTATCGGTCACCATATCCCATCCTATCAAGACCCATATCATCTCAACCAACCATTCGGGCCCATAGCGCTCGGCGCTTCCCACAGTCTGGACAAGCATATTGCTCTCTTCAAGTAGAGGAGGTGGCATCTTAAGAGAAGCAAGCTGCTCCCCGCCCACGGTACTTTTGAGCAACGTACTTTGCATGAGCATCTTCGACTTATGTAACAAGTCTCGTGTGAAAGCTTCCGAAGAAGCTAGGCTACTGACGTATCTTAGGGGATCCAAATCCCTCCTCTCTGATGCTAGAATCTTTGCCATTAGCTCTTGTTTTGATGACCCTCCAATAGCGGCATAGAGTATCTGCACAATATACCGAGACTCGATGCTTGCTGCTGTAGGATCAGGCGAGTTTTCGCTTTGTGAAATATTGCCAGGATTGGCCGATTTCGCCACGTGCTCTGAGAAGACGGCTTCAGAGAGTAAACGTCCAGTATGTTCGAGGATGCTGAACAAAATCCCCTCTAGTAGCTCGCTGTGACCTGGCTTTCCTATCTTCCACCCGAGGTTATACAGTATTGATGTGAGCGCCCATGCCAGGTATTTGTTGACYGCGTACTCGCCTCCCTCTGTTCCGGCAAATTGGCTGCGCGTACGCCGAAGATTCTGCTCCGCTTGATGCTTCGATTGAAGGGTGCTGAGTGATTGAAGGTGATCCATACATTTTCTGATAAACGTCACCATCYGATAGACCAGGTCAGTCTTCTTTGCTCTCCCTGGAATTGTCCTGCACATCTGATTCAGGGCCTCGAAGCAAGACTGGAAGCACAGAGTGACTTGGTGCAGAAGTCGTTGAAGCATAGACACAACACGGGGATTTGTATCATCTGACTTCAGCAGACGCAAGGGAAGACAGCAATCGGAGATAGCACTTTCGAGAAGAAAGAGGGTCTGTAGGGAAAGGTTTGTTGCTTCGTCGAGATGATCGAGGTCATTGAAGTCATTAGTGATATTTTCGAGCTTGATGCGCTGCCGGCCAATGCGAAGGACTATGGGAAGAAAAAGAATGTCAGTTTGGGGCCGCATCTAAGGGTCAAAATTTCTGCAGAAAGGACAGGGGGTGCATTGAGAGCATGAACTGGCTATTCAAGAATTGGGAAACGGGGAAAGCGTAAGATACCATATCTGTTGAGTCTTATGATACTGTCATCGGCAGGCGACAACAAGGTGACTTCGACCCTCTCTTGATCTTCAAGCCAARATTCGATATCATCAGGCGCCTGCCGCTTTTTGCTTTGATTATGGTGGACTTCGAAAGAYTGGTTAAGCAAGTCTTGGATACGAGGGGGATCATAGCCTTCATTGCCGTCTTCCTGACAGATGCGGAGTAAGCGTTGCTCCTCCTCTAATCGATGGACCTTCTCTTCTAGGCCCTTCTTCTCTGAATGAAGTTTGGAGTACTGGTCTTTCCAGAATTCGACGGTGTCTACATAGCGGTGCTCATCATTTGCAATGCCTCTGCCAATCTTAATGCGCTTCTGCAGTTGCTGGCAATATTCTAAGGCGCAAGTTAGGACCAATCAGGGGTGTGCACACAGAGCATACCTTGTGTAGAGACATCCGCTGGTTTTGACTTCTGGATAGTCAGGGCAAGAGCAATTTGACTTTGGGAGAAGTGGATTGAGATGTTGGGAGGCGCAGGCTCGGGGGTAGGCGCATTCTGCGGAAGTGTACGAGCTGCTGAAGCGGGAGCTGTGGATGATGCCGCTTTGCTGGTCATGACTATAGATATTATAGACGAGAATGAAGACCCATCCCAGGTGCGATGTTCAGATTATAATGAAGCGGAAGAACTACAGCAGCAAGCGATGACAGTACGTTGTCGTCTTGGCGACTCCCGACTTTTGAAAAGGGAAGTCGCGATGATGCCCCAATAAGTAGCCCTAATAAGTAGCCCTGATAAGTAGCCCTAGAATAAGAAGCACCATTGCAGCAAAAKACTCATGAAACTACCCTATGAATCCACTCTGTGCCTGCAGAAYGGGGGGTCATTTGAGAATCACTTTGTTCGTGCTTCAGACTTGAAAGGCAGGCGGATGCTAGGTGRCCACTGACGAGAGGTGTACGTGATAGCTGTGTGCCGGCTTCGAAATGGAGAGCATCATATGGAGCACGGAGCAATCGCGAGGTATCCTGCCTTCCAAAGTCAAGAATGGTGATGCCCTTTCGATGCAGAGACCAGATCAAGCATCCATATTTCAACAGCAAGTAAGTTTGCACGGGGAACCACGAGCTGCTCATTGTGAGTGATCGGGAGCCCACAGCGCACATGGCTTTCCCATTTGTGCTCGCAGTCAAAGAAGGGCTGTACMTTTCATGGGTGCTGATGGACCATTCCATTGGCAAAGACATTGGCAAAGATGATGCCTCCTCCCTCTCCTTCTCTGAAGCGAACTTGGGAGAGCGCTGGGCCGGGGATCTTGGCCAGGTGGCGCTGGTTGGGCTACAGTACACCAGCTGGTGGTAGCGAGCGCGTGATGGGTCATCGGATATTTTATTTTCAATGCCCTGCCCTGCCCTGCCCTGCCCTGCAGTACCCGCGCCTCAACCTCAACCTCCTCTTCACTATCACATTTCAAGCCCTGGGCTGCTCATCATGGCTAACAACTACAACAACGATCTGATGCAATGGGTCACCAAAGATCTGGACTTCTACGAGCTGCTTGGCATCACGTTCGAACAGGCCAGCGACCCCAAAGAATTGCGACGTGGCTACCGAAAGACCGCTCTGAAATACCATCCCGATAAAGCAGGAGACAAATTCGACCGCGAACTGTGGGAGAAATTCGAGGCAGCGAATGGTGTGCTCAGCGACCCGGAGCTCAAGAAAAAGTACGACGACAACCGCCAGGCGAAGATCCAGAGGCAGAGGGCGAGTGAGCTCTTGGATTTGAATAGGAGGAAGATGAAGGAGGATCTTGAGGCGAGGGAGAGAGGGGCCCTCGCGACGGGCACGAAGCGGTCGAGAGACGATGATGCTCAGAGTGAGGATCTTCGCAAGTTCGCTGAAATAGGCAGGAAACGAAAAGCGGCGAGGGAATCCATGGCGTTTGAGAACGTTGCCTCTTCACCAGCTCCTCCGAGCCCCAAGAAGGAGCAGCCCAAGACTTCTTCACCCACCGACGCGTCTCTAGAGGAGGACGAGATCGAGCGGCTGGAGCGCCTGATACGAGAAAAAGAAGAAGCCAAAGCGAAGCGGAAAGCAGAGAAGAAGGCCAGGAAGAGCGGTATCTTTGTGCCAGCAGACTCTCCAGCTGTAGGCACAGCTGCTGGCCCAAAACTGGCAGACCAAGATACAGCTACACCCATCAGACGTCCCGRCATCTTCAAAGGATTGAAAGCTGACGAAAAGTCTTCAGCATCTCCCAAATTCTCTTTCTCGCCCGACACACCAAAGTCCGACTTCTCCGTTACGATGGCTCGACTCAAAGCAGCTCAAGAAGAGAGGGAAAGACTAGAGAAGGATATTCTGCAATAGGGAGCAGAGGTAGCATAGTAAGGATCACGACTTTCCATTGTCCGGAGATACCATTGATCTTTAGCGTGGCGTTGGGGCGTGATATAGTTTATTCTTTTTTTGAGTGATGTACATATGGTATTATCATATTACAGCTTTCATTGCTTCGTGAGGTGCCATGATGGCACGAAGGCCTTGACTTTCACCATCTCAGTTCCAGACCCCTCAACCTCCCACTCCACCTTGAACTCATCACCCTCTTTGTAGCTTCCTGCTTCTCCCTGAACTTGGAGATCGGTCATCGTCGCCAGCCTACACAAGCCCAACCCAATATTTCCCACCCCAGTCAGGAATTTCCCTGCGCTCCTCCCCGTCTTCTCCACTCTCCCAATATTCGTCTCCTTTGAAACGCCTTCAAGCCCGTAATCTTTCGTCGGGTCATACACTAGACTCGTTGGCATAGGCTCACCCTTTCCGTAGAACATAACTGGCAGTATCCTCTTCCGTACTACACCAGTATGATGCGTCCTAATCGTCAACTCTTGCCCAACATAACAACCCTTCCTATAATCCACGCCCCCCATAAAATCAATACAGCTTTCCTGCGGCAGCGAACTCTCCCTCACAAGCTCGTCCTGCCCCTCCGGCACGCCCTTAAGGTACCTCCTCACCCTATAAATCCCCTCATCCACCACCTCTCCATCAATCTCCGGCTTCTTATCCCTAGGTAATATCAGCCTCCTCCCCATACCTGGCGCACGGCCATCTTCACAAATAATCTTTCCCTCCTTTCCCTCATTTCCAGTTTCAGATCCATTAAGGGAATACGCCGTCCACCTCCCCTCACCCCCCTCATCCCACGCCCCCCAAACACCCCTCTCCCCTATGTCGAGAACCCTCACATCGAACTTCGCCCTCAGCTTATACCGCTTCACATGTTTCGCTAGCCGTTCCGCCTCTTGCGCATCAACCTCTATCAACCAGCCGTCTTTCCCGGCCTCGGTATATGGGTAGATAAACACGTCGTAGAGCAGCCGGCCGTGCGAGTTCAGGAATGACGCGTAGAAGCCGGAGGAGGAGCTCTTGGCGRCGATGTTGGCGGTAATGACGCCTTGCAAGTAGTGTGTTGCGTCAGGGCCGGTGAGCGAGATGAGGCGGCGGGAGGGGAGGGGGGCGAAGGCGGTGGGTGGGGGAGGRGAGGGGTTGGTGGTGGTGTAGAATCGGAGGGGGGAGGTGCGGCAGGAGGCGCAGATGTATGGAGAGAGTTTTCGTGGGAAAGGAAGCTTTGGGCTTTTCATGTTGAGCAATTTAATACAGGGTGAGGTAAAGTAGATGGAGAGCTCGGAACTTTTTAGAGCTTGGATACCGGATTGATTTCTTACATACAGTAGCCTTGCGCGAGGCTTGGCTTGGCGAAAGAAGATGGAACAGCCACCATATAATATGATCTTTGCTTATAAGTTAACTATGAATATTTTTAAAAATTCTAGAGCATCTGGAGAGGACGCCGAGGTATGGAGGCTAAGCACAAAAACAAAGGAYACTGTTATCAATGTCAATGTGTTTATCACTCCATAACATTGTGRGGAGCCGACAGGCGCATTTTCAATGTCTCAGTCCACATGGGACATTGTAAACCACTGCTACTTTTTCTATCTGGCAGGATTTGCAGCTCTTCTTCACTACAAACATTAATATGGAGTTTTATGTGAGCTACAAGATAATTTTTTTTTGATTGGATATCGAATGCATCAAGCTAGTCTGCTAGTGACTTCCCATGCAAGAGATCATGAGCTCTATAATCCCATAGAGCTCCTTGCAAGCACTGAAATGCTACCTGTTCTTCCCCATCCAAATGATACAGCTAATGAGATAGTGCTCGTTCCAGTCATACTGCATGTCAACGACTTCCCTTTGCTACATCTGCCAAGTAGCCCAACAAGAACCCCTTGTCTGCTGGTGAGATAGGAGTCTGGCTCCCACGTCGAGACGTAGCATCGCCAGACGCAAGACTGCCTACTCTAGACCTTGATGTCGCTTTCATTGCSGGTTCTGAAGCATCGATAGAAGGACCTTCACGCCTCGGCGGGGAAAGAGCACCTGCCTGGGCCTTTCCAAATAGCGAGAGCAGCGTTTGTTTTTGTTCCGCAGTTTGACTCATCTGATGATTAGGTAGTGGAATAAAGGATGAGGGTGGAGCCTGATTCGTAACAGGTGATTGTGGTATCCTGGTCGACGCTTGCTGAGGGAGGAAGGTTGCGGGAGCAGGGAGGATAGGAGATGGAGATGGAGGCAATCTAGACATGCTTTGTTGTACAGGCTTCGATACCGTTGATTGAGCAGCCGCGGCTGGTTGCTGCAATTTCGACGAGCCTTGAGGTCGTTTGAGAATCTGAGGTTGGAATGGTTTCTCCAGTGACTTGGCCGTTTGTAGCCCAGTGCTTGTCCTGGGTGCCGGCTTCTTCCCATTTGACTTAGGTTTGCTATCCAGTTCCGACCCAGTTGCTGAGGGCGATTCTTTGTCACTCGTCTTGGATGGTCGAGCGAGAATCGACACAGCGCGATAGGGCAAGTTGGATTCAGGGTTCAGGACTGGCACTGCCATGTTCTCAGGGGTCCTCTTATCATTCAGCAAAGCTGAAGTAGTGAAAGCGTTCGTAGACAGTGGTTCTACTGCAGACAGCTCCACTGCGGATGGTGTTGTACTTGTAGGAAGTGCCGTAGCAGCGTTTGGCTTCGCTAATGAGGCGGATTGTATAGTTGGACTTTTGAAAAGATCGAGGAGCGTTGACTTCTGAGCAGCACTAATAGGTTGTCGAGGGGTAAGCGAACTAGGATTCAGCGTGCCGGTATTTGGCTGGACAGTAATCCGAGGCGGAACTGCCATCTGGCCACGCTGCGATGCTTCGACAGGGAGTTCCTGAGGAAGAGCTCGAGGTGTTGAGACTGTTGATTCAGATGGGCCTTCAGCAAATCTTCGGAGAGGAAGATCATTGGAGCCCGACGCTTGATCATGGGCTTGATCCCGACCTTTGAATGCATTGAGAAGGGCCAGAGAGTGACTGGTGAGTTTTGGGACTTGCTTAACTTCGGCAGGAACCATTGGTGCGTGAAGTCTAGGGAAGTGTGGATTATTCACAGCTACTGACATAGTTGAGTTGAGCTGTGGAGGGTTGTGTTGTATGGGCTGTTGGGCCATCGGTGAATGGACGGGCCCCCCAGTGAAAACAGCCCTTTGAACTGGTGGAGGGAGGGGTTGAGGGTGGACAAGGTGCTGTGGTTGGTGAGAATGGGGATTTCCTTGGGCTCTCGAAGGATCTTGCTGATTCATGTGAGCTTGATGGAAGTTGGCTATGTTATCATTATTACGCCTAGTTTGATAGTTCTGCTCGCGGTAGGAGAAAGAGTTCTCCTGTGGCTGTATGGGGAAAGTGGGTGGAGGTGGCATGCTTGAAAATGGTGGAGGTCGAGGCTGTTGGTGATGAGGCGTCCTGGGCATAGACGGTGGCATGGCCATATGCTCCAGAGGTGTATGCGGAGGTGCATTTGTAGGTAGAGGCTGACTTGGTGCTGGTGGCTTGAGTAAGGCAAGCAGCGCCTCACCGGAGTTCTTCGACGATGACTGTACAGGTACTTCGGCCTGTAGTCCCTGAGTGGCGGGTTGAATCTTAAGAAGGCGTGTTAGAGCCGCAGTCGCGCCCTCTAATGTGTCCAGCTCTGGGGCAGAAGGTGTCTCATAGGAAGGCATCTGAGTAGCCGACTCTGCCCCCTGCTCTTCCTCGGTCATTAATTCGTCATGGCTCATGCCAGCGGACAAGTATTGGTTGCTATTAGCTCTCTTTGCATCTTTCTTCTTCTGATCTATTACCCATTTCTTGAGGGGTACTAGAAATGGGGCAACCATGTAGAATTTTGACGAATTTTGAACGACGTTTTCCTGCTGTTGCTGCTGATTCTTCTTCCTGAAGGCTGGGAGTTCTGACAGCTGCCACCACTCTATCTTGCTGATTTCTTTCCGAGTCTTCGGCTCAAAGTGGGTATCCATTGGGACATTACGAAAGACGAACAGTCGCATTTGTTGTTCCCGCATATTGACGTCGATAGACTTGACAGCTCGGTTGGCTGGCACCAATCCAGCAGCGTCCAGATCAAAGCCAGTCTCCTCATAGACCTCCCGAATGGCACATGTTAAGTCGTCTTCATCCTTGGCAATTTTGCCTCTGGGAAAACTCCAGCTTGCTCCCTTTTTCCAGCCTTTGACTAAAACCACTGCATCCATATTCGCGTTGAGCATCACCGCGCCCCTCACCGGTACTCTTGTTTTGTACGCCAGAAAATCTTCGAAAGCTCGCATGTGATGGCCCTGAGAGAAAGGCGATAGTAGAGGGCAGTGGGCAAAGATTCGCAAACAGAAGTTTCGGAGTGACATCGACGGGAGGGACGGCTCCAGAGGCCGGATAAAATCTTCGTAGTACCATTGTGCYTCCTCTACTTGGAAGCATATTCGAGGGATGTCTTTCAAATCATCCTCCGGTAGATTGATTATAAAACGAACACACAGGTCGTCCAGCCCTGAGAAGCTTGAATCAGCTTTATATCGAAACGCGTGGGGCTGAAGCTACTGGAACTGCATCGACTGGTGAAATCGCGCAGGTCCATCAAGCTATCCCAAACACCCACATTCTTCTAGTTTCAAGTTTGTCTCTGTCATGTTGGTTTCCCTGTCCAAGCATATTTCCACGGCTGGATGTTTACCTCGCGGCGCGGAGGGATCCTAGCCGTCGTACGGGTCGGGAGAGTACGCTTGCAGCGGCTCGCTGATCTGGAGGTCCAGAACGAGGTGGGTGGCGACGATTCAATGGCGGGGGGAAGATGCAGAATCTTTTCTGGTGGTGAGAGATGGAATGAGGGGTCTAGAGGGTCTGAGGGCGTGAAGTGTGGTTGTTTCGTTGAGAAATCCTTCGTGGATGCTTCCGTTTGGATGGCCAGTTGCCAGTTGTTGCAAGGCTGGAGCACAGCCGCATCTGCTTGCCGCTGCTGTGGCGGTGCATGCGCTAGAAGCAAGCCAGCGCCAGCGCCAGCAGAGCAGGCAGGTGATTTGCTTGAGTGCCGGCAAGCTTTGATGGGTATGACGCAGCCAACATGAAACTGGGAAATTTGGGGAGGGAGGGGCGAAATGCACCACTCACGCGCGTCAAGGCGTGAATCAAGCTTGGAAGGCCATGGACACATAAAACGACATGGTGCGCCGTTGGACTTTTCCCATCGCACTCCCAAAAGCTGTGTGTGTTTCAGACCCGAAAGTCGCCAGCCATTCAAGCTGCCGCGGCCTATTCTAAGCTTATCCAACAAAGCTACCACGCGGCTATCAAAACTTCTTGTTCCAGCTTATTTTGCTACATAAGGATCAGTTCCTGCCCATTGTCGCATCAGTCAATTATACAAATTCTGCAAAATGACRAGCTTCATTGCAAAGACTATTGCGAAAAAGATACTGGGGGAAGGCGTTCAGAATAACTTTGGCAAGGAGGTAAGGTTTTTGTTTATTTTTCCTATCAATCCATTTGCTAATTGTATGCAGGATCCGTACTTCGAGACTGTTCCTGCAACGAGACTTGATGGCAGGCCTTCGAAAAAAGTAAAGAAGAGACGCAAGGCTCTGCCTCCAGGAATATCAGAGCACGATGGAAAGGTCCTCACAAAAGTCAAACGACGGGCTTATCGCCTTGACATGAGTCTCTTCAATTGTTGTGGAATCCGGTTTGGCTGGAGTAGTGTCGTTGGGATCGTTCCGGTGTCAGTGTCAGCGTCGAATGTGGTTTTATAATTGCTAATTTTTTGTTTTAGAATTGGAGATGCCCTCGACGCGTTCATGGCTATGATGGTTCTTCGAACATGCCAACAAGTGGAAGGAGGACTACCCGCAGATGTCAAGACGAAGATGATGTTCAACATTATGGTCGACTTCGYAATTGGCTTGGTACCATTCTTAGGTGAYGTTGCTGATGCATTGTTCCGCGCCAACACAAAAAACGCTGTGGTCTTGGAGGAATACCTTCGGAAGAAAGGCGCCAAAACTCTCAAGCAGCAAGGCCAAGCGCAGGCATTACCTGATCCTACAGACCCGGACGAGTACGATCGCGCTTTAAGAGAAGAGCTTGGGCCGCCACCTCAGTATACAACTGCGCCGCCTTCAGCACCTGGTAGTTCAAGGCCTACTCCTGCAGCAGCGAGAGTACCTGAAGAGAGCAGAGGTGGTTGGTTTAGTGGATTTGGAAGCAAGAAGAAGCAGCCAGATGTTGAACGGGGACAGGTGCTTCGAAACGAGCCTCGCCGGGAGAGAACCACAACTCAAAAAAGCGGACGTTCATAGTCAGTGAGATCAGAGCATCGGTTTGGTTGGAGGATGAAGCATTAGCGATGGTTTCTTAGAATGTTTCCATACTTTGCGTTTCTTGATGATGATGGACTTGACGAGCGAACGGTTAGCGGCAATGGATTTCAGATACCCTCAAAGAATAMAAATATATTAATGACAAAGAAAATCCCAAYCTYGCCCTTTGTGCAAACACATCATGATGCAATCATGATCCGTAGCTCTCGGCATGGCAAATCTCCTATTTAATGTTCCTGTGCAGGTTCGCGGCGCGGTTCGAGAGCAACCAGACGCGTACTTGAAAGTGGACTTATTCAGGACCGATTGACCGTGAGTAAGTCTCCACCTGCCAGGCCAAAAGCGGGCTGGTTTAATGAAAATTTATCAGATCAAGGACCGGATCAGATAAAAGCAGCAGGGATACTCCAGCTGTTGGCTGCTTCCCTGTCAGAGGCACGAGACTCGCAGCCAGGCTGGCCACCAGCCTCCGTGTTTTTGGCCGCGTCTTTTGCTTACGCGATTATAGCGTGTCTATCACGTTACCGTAAGCTTCCGAATAAGTACTCCGCGYCCTCCGTCTTCTTACAACCAACAACACTCGACTGCTTCTTCTTCTTCTTCTTCTTCTGCCTCAATTCACTTCCCCATACCCCATATACCCCATCACACCCCTTTATTTGTTCACCCATCATCATCAGCATGACTACTCAGATCACTCCTTCCAAGGCTGTACGTCTCGATCGCCACCCGCTCTCAACCCCTCCTCGTCGCGTATTGTTACTGACTTGGAGCTCTCTCAGGCTGCCTCGGCCATTGAAGGTCTCAAGATGGAATCACCGGTGAAGAAGATCAATTTCGCAGGGAAGGAGAACGCTCCTGTCGAAGCAGACGCGCCCATCGATATCGAAGTCACGAAGCCCATCGTCGAAGAAGTCAAGGTGGAGGCGAAGGTGTCGATAGTAGCACCTGGCATCAAGCCTGAGGAAGCTGATGAGCCTCTTCTGCAAGAGAACCCTCAACGCTTTGTCCTCTTCCCGATCAAGTACCACGAGGTAGGTAACGCGTCGTTGACGCGCTTACGCGCACAGTGGTCGCTGACATTTCTCGTCCACAGATCTGGCAGATGTACAAGAAGGCAGAGGCATCCTTCTGGACTGCTGAAGAGATTGACTTGTCCAAGGATCTGCACGATTGGAACAACAGACTCAACGATGACGAACGATACTTTATCTCCCACGTCCTCGCATTCTTCGCTGCTTCGGACGGAATCGTCAACGAGAACCTTGTCGAGCGCTTCAGCGGTGAAGTACAGATTCCAGAAGCTCGCTGCTTCTACGGTTTCCAAATCATGATGGAGAACATCCACTCTGAGACATACTCCCTCTTGATCGATACATACGTGAAGGAGCAAGCCCAACGGACGTACCTTTTCAACGCCATCGAGACTAGTAAGTTTCAACGCGTATTTGTACCAAACTACAGCTTCTGACACGTCTCAAGTTCCTTGCATTAAGAAGAAGGCCGACTGGGCCGTCCGATGGATACAAGACAAGAGCTCGACATTTGCCCAACGTCTCGTTGCGTTTGCTGCTGTTGAGGGTATCTTCTTCAGTGGATCATTCGCATCCATCTTCTGGTTGAAGAAGCGTGGGCTCATGGCTGGTCTTACCTTCTCCAACGAGCTCATCTCTCGTGACGAGGGCATGCACACCGACTTCGCCTGCCTGCTATTCTCCCACCTGAAGCACCGCCCAAGCAAGAAGGCTGTCCAAGATGTCATCACCGAGGCGGTCGAAATTGAGCAAGAATTCTTGACCGAGGCACTTCCATGCGCTCTCCTCGGCATGAACGCTACTCTTATGAAGCAGTATATCGAATTCGTCGCTGACCGCCTTCTCCTCGCTCTGGGAAACGAGAAATACTACAAGTCCACTAACCCATTCGACTTCATGGAGAACATCTCTCTGGCTGGCAAGACCAACTTCTTCGAGAAGCGTGTCGGCGACTACCAAAAGTCTGGTGTCATGGCTAGCACACAGAAGAAGCAAGAGGACACCACCGCTCAGACGGAAGCCAAGGCCGAGAACGGCGGGGACTTCAACTTTGACGAAGACTTCTAGATGGTTCTAGTATTGTGGGACATTGACGGCGTTTGCATTTTCTATTGTACATTGTGGCATTGCATTCTCTTCTCACTGGTCCTCGCATAGATGGTAGGCTGCCGGGTGCAAGCGTGTTAGCGCGGTGGATATACTTTTTTCTTTGATGGCGTTGGGGAGTTAGGATATAATCATGGTTGGATGAGTTGATACCGAAGACGAAGAATGTAGAGCAGAAATGAAAAATGTTCCTTGAATATGATTATTCCTCAAGAACCATCTTGCAATGCCGCAAATCGCTATGTTAGCCAACCTCCCAAACGCCCTCGAAATGCCTCAGCCCGTGCCAATTTCCGTGCATAGACTATTTCATCTATGCCAAAATATCCCCAACTTTAATAAACCACACTATTTCTTCCCCTTCTTCTTCTTGCCCTTCCCTCCTCCTCCACTCCCTCCACCACCACTCTTCCCCTGTCCCTGTCCCTGCCCTAAAGTCTTCTCAACTTCCCCAACCGGCGTCCCCATCGCACTCTCCTCATTCCCATTCCCATTCGAGCTCTCAACCTTAGCTTCCACATCCTCGCCCTTCATCTCCAGCCCCGCCATGCCCCTCCCCAGCCGTCCCAGGATCTGGATCAATCTCCCGACCTCTGCTGCTTTATTCGTCTCGTATTTTAGCGTGACGCCRGACTCGGGGTCGTAGGTTTTGAGGGTGAGCAGGGCGGTRGGTTCGGCTTGGGGGGTTGGGTTGGAAAGGTTGCTGCGACGGGGACGGGATTTCTTCGTGGCGGTTGCGGTGGTGGTGTATTTTGTTGTTATTCTTGTCTGGGAGGAAAAGTGTTAGCAGGTATGGGTTGAGATATGGGAGTTTTTGGGAGGGGTACGGTGGAGGGCCGGGCTTGGATGAGGAGCGTGGATTGGGTGAGCCATTGTTGGGCTGTGTCGAGATATGGCATTTTCGGGATTGGTGCGCGGATTGCACGCAAATGTATAGATGACAGGACGATCTTAAAGGGCACGATATGGCCGGTTGAAGGTTTTGGTGTGATCTCGTGGAGAGCTTGAGAAAGTTGTGGTGGGGAGCGGCAGCGGGACAAGGCTGGCAGCTCGAGAAATTGTGGGGGTTTTGACAAGCGAAGGGACCCCAACTTCACTCCTCCAAGGCAGCATGTCCTGTGAGTCAATTTTCATCTTTTAGAGWCTTTACATGTATCTCATAGACTGCTCTGCGCTATATCTGCTCCTRATGAGCTCAGAATTCTTTGCTCTCGTACGTGCTTGAGTCATTGGTGGCCCAAATTAGCCGCCTCGAAAGTAATACAGACAAGCATACTTGCGTGTTCTTTCTCCTCGTTGTAACTTGTTCAAATCGCCAAAATGGCATCTCAATCTCCAAATCCCAACTCGAATATACTACTGCCGCCTGAACTGCGAAACAAAATCCTGGCAGAACTCTTGGTCTCCACCGATAGCTTCATAGCCTTCCGTCCCACAAGAAAGACACCAGATGGTCCATGGATCCCAACAGATTGTCGGCCAAAGCGCGCTCAATAGAAAAGTATAGGGCTGTAAGTAAGGCAATGTCATTCATCGATAATTGGGCGCTTTCGGACTGTTAGCAAGACTCAATCTATCATGTACACCAATTCGGCATTCTGAGTCAAGTATGCAGAAGCATGCGTGAAGAGGCGCAAAGCATCTTCTTCGGACAGAATCGATGGCATCTAGATGTTCAACTTGCACGAGAATGGGTAACTGGCGTTCCCGCCCGCCATGACTAGGTGAGACGGATGAGTCGTCGAGGTGATGCAATTRCTGGGAGCAACACGGCGACATTCATCAAAGAAACATGGGGAGAGCAAGCTTTCAGTCGTATGCAAAATGTACATCTTTGCATCCACGGAACCGATTTGGGAGTTGAAGAGCTAGTGACAGTCATCTTGAAGGACCTTGTTCGTTCTCTCAAACAAAGTACCGRCCTTCAACAACTCTTGGTGCAATGGTTCAATGGATACTCCCTCGAATAGTTTGTTGGTGGGCRGTGTGGGAATCCGACGATCAAAGAGAATGAAAGGATTCGTGATTCTTCAAAGAAGTTAGATGGGACGAGGAAAGTACCTGTCACGAACGTAGACTGGTCTATGCAAGAAAGGATTCTGGAGCCGCTAAAAGAGCTGAGGGGTTTGGAACGGGCTGTCGTTTATGGCAGTGTTACAGACGACTGGGCACTTTGGCTTGAGCAGAGTGTATGTCRTCTGAAGAGGGTGATGTACTAGAGTACAAGGGTAAGTTGGAAAATRTTCTAGGGCTCGGGGCATCTGAAGCGTAACAGCCTTTGAGGTTGTTTTATAATTACCATGGCAACTCCTTATGAGGTGAACACTTATCAATCGTAAAGGGGATTATACTGGGGGAGATGTCTCCTGTATATTTTCAGTTCAATTTGCTATCTCCAAATATATAATATGCGAAGGTCAGGGTCATAAATTAGGCAGACCGGCAGAGAAAATGTATTGAAGACGAGAGCAGAGAGATGGGGAATAATCCTGAAAATAAGAACGCTTGAATTATGATTTTTTCTAGAAGAAAAGACATACCCAACTAAGCAATAACCACAACCCTTCAACATTTCTACAGTACTCCATGAAAAATCATTGTACATATGAAAGCCTCTGTATGTCTAGTAGGTGAGAGGAAGTCGACCAGAAGAAAAGTGGGGCCTTGACCTCGCGATTTTTGGTTCGTGGGACCTCCTTTCTCGTGCTGCAGACGATGACTCTGAATTTCAGCTTCCAGCACCTTCCAAACGCAAGCCCAAATATGTGACTCCTCGACTCACTGACATGAAGCATCTTCGAACTCCACAGAGTAGTCGCGWCGGCTGCTGGAAACACCAAATCTCCATACGCAATGGGGGACCAGGCTGATGGCCAGCACCATGGCGTGCAACCTCAAGATACTCTCCATAAAAACATAGCTGATCTCGACATTACTTCACCCACGGACGGCACCGAGACTCCTATAGGCAATGCAGCTGAAGCTACTCCAGTCGCCGAAGCCGAATCTGAGCTGAGCACTCAAGCTCTTGCGTTAGATATGCAACGACGCTGTAAGCTCCTCCTCGATGAGTTAGAGCAATACCGTGCCTATCTAAAGGACCAGAGCAAGCAAGATGAAGTCGAATTGAGGTATTTCAGGAATGACGTGCTGTCTGAGATGAAATCCATAGATAAGGTCAATCAACACGACTCCTGGGATACTTAACGGCCGCTAATGCTCATACTAGGTGGCTGAAGACCACTCAAAGCCCAATGCTGTACATGCTCTACGCTCCTCGAACTTTATCTTCTTTATTGCCGTTTGGTCAGTCGCGAAACAATGCACCGGCATTACTGCAATGAGACGACGATTCTACTGGCTGCCTGGCCAAAAAGCTCCTTATATCAATGGAATCGTCTCGACAAAAGGCCTGGCGCATAGGAGATACAGTGCTGTGGTGGACATAGTTTGTCAGGATGGCTTAGAGTGGGTAAAAGTCTCAAATGTGCAGGAGAAACGGATCATATGGGACCTGGCAAAAGCCGGCTGGGTTGGGAGCGACTCGAGCGAGGAGGCCGAAGATGAGAGTGACGACGACGATGAGCGGCAGGGTCTTTTGAAGCAAGTCGAGGCTCTTGTCAAAGCGTCCCGTGCCACTAGAGTCAAGTACCGYCATCCTACCATTCGCCTAGTTCTTACAAGAATTTCAAGCACCCCTGAAACGAAAGAGGTTGGCCACATCCTCCAAAAAATCAGGAACATGGGTGTCCTCGTACAACCTTCAGACCATGTCAGCCCGCCGCCTGTAGTGGAGGATGTCCTCGATCGCCTTGCTATAGATCGCAGSGAATCCTTTTCGGGCGTTCTCAACATCGACTGCACAGTCCTTCTTGCGTTTGCGAGCGATCTATCGCATGGTCAAGTCGAGCCTGAAGATTGGCATAATAGGATGATCATGAAACAAATAGAGATGGAGCGTAAAACACCCCTCCTACCCAGTCATTTGTGGCCAGCATGCGGCTCAAGAACGCTGGTCTGTACTAAAGAAGCAGCCGTTCGGATGCAAGAAATTGCAGATATCATCGGAACGCCAACAGAGAAGCGACGTGTAGCATTGCTCTTAGATTTGGATGGCCATTCAAAACTGAACAAGGAGCAAACTCTAAAGGAATTCCAAACGCTCTCAGATTATCCGGTACCTGCAGGTTGGTGCATTCCGATCGAAGTCGTCGATGTTGACGTTCCGGATATGAAAACAGCATTACCGCCTGTCGCTGAAAAGATCGCAGGGTCGCTGTCAGAAATCAACAATTCTGTTTTTCTCTATGGCTGGTCGAGTGGCAACACCACTTTGAGCAGCAATCGCACCATCGCGAAAGAGATTGAGTCCACGGTCGAAGAGAATCGCACCTCTGATGAAGATAGTGGACCTGATGTCTGGCTTTGTGCGTCGCGATCACTTGTGGGCAAAGAGAAACAAAGACGAGGAAAAGGGGATGATGCTTGATTGGCCGCGATTTTTGGGAAATAATGTCTCGCTCTTGCCGGCATCAAACCTTCGTGGAGAGAAAGAGAGACAGCAAAGGCAGCGGCTAGTGCTGGTGCTAGGGCTGGTGAGTCCGCTTCACCATCTCGTGGCCGTCCTCCTGCTATGGCTCGTGGCAGATCTGGCATAGGCAAGGAGCGTGATGATGCTGCTCCTTCATCTGGTGATTCTCGAAAGCCCAGCGGAGGAACTGGCAAGAGTGTCCCCTCTCACCTTTGGACAAATAAGCAGCTATTCGGAGAGTTTGTCTTGGTTCTGTTCCTAGGGTATCCTGGATATAGATGGAACTAGTCCCTGCTCAAGCAGTCTCCTATCTCACAAATGAGAAGTGTATGGAGAAGATGAAATCCGAGAATATRGTCCATGCCTACCCTTGAAACATGCAGGTGATTGGTTGAGGCGATTCCGCCTATATGTGACCGTTGGTGCTGCTCCATGCTGATAGTGCAAAGTCTAATATATGTGAAGGAGATGTAAACGATTCAAACGATGCTATTTACCCAACCTCTAGTGTTACAACATGTACGCCGTGGCTGCAAAATYCAAATCGAGATCCCACTAGTCCTTGCCATGCTTGTCAACCAAATTCCCTCTCTCCTCATCACTTCCGTCTTCACTCCATTTATCACCATCTTCACCAACTGCGAAAATTGTGTCCCCATCAAGAGACTCCCTAGGGACATCTTTTGCCGTGTTTGAAGCCGGAGGAGGTTTGATTGCTGGTTTTGCACCAGGCGCAGGGTCATACCTCGGCCCTTCGTCGGCCCTGCTTCCCCCATGCGCGTTCCYATTCTCCATATCATCATCCTCCTCATCCCCGACTCCGAAATCCGCAATCTCAAAGCCTTCGTCATCCTGCGCCAACTCATCAGACATGGCGAACCGCCTGTTATTAGCAGTAGGGCGCCAGACGTAGGCAACGAAGACGACGTCGGCAAGGTAGACAAGGTTAAGCCAGCCGTCGAGGACGAACCAGCGAGTTTGCCAGTGGAAAGGCACGAAGTTAGGATCCGAGGTCGAGGCGAAGGTGAAAGAGTTGAAGAAGAAAAAGGCGAAGATGACCATGATAGATGCAAGGATGCACCACCAAAGCTTGCGGTACATGGCTGCTTTCGTGGTTTGCTTGCGCTCGTTGAGGTCCTTCATAGTCGCGTTAAGGGAGTTAAGTGTCCAGACGTAGAAAGCGGTGAGGGTACCTGCTAGAGGGAGAATAACGAAGAGGACAAGGGGACCGGCATTCTCGGGCGAGATGGTGAGGGAGGCGATAGAGTAGATGAGGCCGAAGATGAAGTGTGCTCCTGCTAGGTAGCGAACATAGACCATGGTCTTGCCCAAGCTGGGCTTGACAACGCCGTAGCCCATGCAGACAATAAGAAGAAGGAAGAACGAGAATGAGTTCCTGGCTGCATTCAAAATTGCTACCAAAATCATCAAAACCTTCGAACCCAAGTTGGAGCCATTGCGGTTTAGGTAATCTGAAGAAGTTAGCAATGTTTCGTCACAGAGAGTAATATACGTACCATAAAATCCCCAAGTCATTAACATTTCAATAATGAGGAAAATAATGATTGCAGTGATATAATTCTGGACYGGTACTAAAATAGCTGTCAGGATTTTGGCGGGACCTTGGCTGAGCCTTACTTACAAATGTCATGCCGATGTTGGGCATATAGAAAACCCCAAAAGCTGTTAAATCAATCAATAATTGCTTTTGGAACTCTCTCTAACATGCCCCACTTACACTCCAATGACCGCATACACAATTGTAATCCCTCCATAGAATGGAAGCTTGGCAATCTCAGAAGCCGGGAGCTCCCCGTAGGCGTTTCGGAATTCCAGAACCGCTTGGTACTCCACGTTTCCTGGCGAGAAAGCGCTCGTTCCAACACAGTAGTATCCAGTCTTCTTAATCTTGTATTCAACTGGCAGACCAGGGTCTTTCAGATGTACCGCCTGAGTAAATAGGACGTTCTTCGAGATCTCTGTCGCATTTGGCTGCAGTATGAATTCTCCTGTCTGGTTGTGATTGCAATATCCGTTCTCAATGTTCTCGTCGTCGCAAATCCATTCTGTCCTATCCTGCAATTGAGTTCAGCATGTATTCTGGCCAAYCGAAGATGGTGGGGTCAAAACTGACTGTGTCATTCTCTGGGACACCTATCAGATGGAAATCTTTCCATTCGAAGATGATCATGCTCGCGATTGGATCTTCCTCTTGTCCCTCGTAGTCCTTGAACTTGACCAATATATAAGGATCGACGGAACCTCCCCACGAGGTCTTGCTGTACATTCCGGCGCATATTTGTCTATTCTCGTTCGTTTGATCCTGATGAACAGATTAGAAGCCGATCCTCAGTTCGGTGATCTGCGTCTGTATACCATCTTGCTTTCTAGAGCACTGGTTGTCATACACGACAGCCCAAGGAGGACGAGGCCATGGAGCCAGCTCCTCATGATGAATGGCAGCCTTGTCGGCTGAGAAGACGTCCGCTTTGGCCCTCAGCTGCTGGCGGAGGATGATCGGGGGTTYGGCTATCCGAGAAAGGTATGGCCATCCAATGAATATGCGCAGATTCCGAAAATGCTGAAGACGAACGGAGAGGAAAGCAGAGAAGCAGAARAGCGTGAGGATAACTGGAGCTCAGGGTCTGCGTTGCAGTTGCTGGATTTGGCTACGTACGCCGGGAGCTATACAGTAATAGCGGACAAGGTTGACACGGGCCTCCRCAAGGCGAATTGGAAGCCTCGTTAATTAATTTTGGGCGCATCTTTTCGTCTTTCGTAACCACCACCCAATTTTCGCCGTTTTGGTAAGTTTT
The DNA here is from genome assembly GCA_003988875.1 of Lachnum nothofagi. Lineage (NCBI taxonomy): Eukaryota > Fungi > Ascomycota > Leotiomycetes > Helotiales > Lachnaceae > Lachnum > Lachnum nothofagi. Next base: position 36,003 of record QYSG01000892.1, read on the forward strand.
GCGCAAGATTGCCAGCTGAAGAGGCCATGTCYAGAAACGGAGAGATCTCTCTATGCAGAAGATGTCATGACGACGAAGCGACCCAGAAAATCCGCTCTGAGTCAGTCTGCACGTAGGAATTGTCGCCACCCCGCCACGAGGCTCGTACTGATCGGCTTCCAGGAAATGCTTCTCCCAATACGTCGCGACGAAGACCGTAAAACGTATGGAAACTTATCGAGTCCGAGGATCCACCGTCAAAGCCCAAAGAAAACTCCTGCTTCCTCTCTCCTTTGGGCCTTCCTCAGCAAGCCTCTTACAAATTTTGGACCAGCATATCGAAACGCAGTATGCGCGCATGAATAGATCTGGATATGAGTTATTTGTGGTACATATCGACGTTCTTGTGGATCTAGCGGATCGAAAAGAGACCTCGGAATTATTGGAGAAATATAGATGTTGGTTTCCCAGGCATACTTATTCTACGGYTGCACTTGAAGAAGCGCTCCTCTTGGACGGTATAGACTGGAAAGCTCTAAATCTCGAACCACCCGCAGAAGCKGATCATGGGAAGCCAGCGAYGGAGCGACTTCAACGGCTACTTGGCTCGATGTCTTCTGCTACGTCAAGAGCAGACATTGCTTCGACATTACTTACTCGACTCTTAGTGGATGTCGCAAAAAGAAACGATTGCGAAAGTATACTATTTGGAGAGTCGACTACGCGACTCGCCGAGAAGACACTTACACAAACAGCCAAGGGGCGTGGCTTCTCTCTACCATGGCAAGTCTCGGATGGAGCCTCGCCATATGGCATTAGTTTCAACTACCCCATGCGAGMTCTCCTTAAGAAAGAGCTTGTCACATATACTTCTTTGGCTACCCCACCTTTGACCGAGTTGGTCATTTTTAAAGACAAATCATCTAATATCACTGCGTCTTCAAAGACAACAACGATTGATGATCTCATGGCACAGTACTTCGAATCTGTAGAAGAGAATTATCCAAGTATCGTTGCAAATGTTGTCAGGACATCAAGCAAATTGCAACCCATAGTTGGAAATGACACCACGAATTGCGGCCTATGTGGGCTTCCAGTCAACGATGGGACGGATGGCATATATGGCTGGGGGGGAGACCAGAACTCAGACTCAAGACCAAGCAGAGACGGTCAGCACGGCCTTTTATGCTACGGATGCTCAAGGTCTATGAACGGCTGAACAACACCATCGCTTGAAGCATGAAAAAATGTCCATAAATCGCCCCTCCAGGATATTTCAAGCTCCGGCGAAGCCTCCAACGCCTCTAGATGCAATTGGATATATACATTGTGACGACTGAGGTCATTATAGCATAAGGCAGAACTCTAGACTTTGTCTTTTATAGAAGAAGGGAGGATTTGGTTTTCCAACTTCCGCATCAGCTTATTAGTTTGCTCCGCCAAACTAAGAGTCAGGATGGTATGGGGTAAGATTCTTGCAAGATGTGGCAAGAATCCCTTGTAGATAGCCAGGACACCCTCGGTCTTCACCGTCTTTGCAAGACAATCAAAGACGCCCTGGTAAAGGTTGCCGTTTTGGTTATACATGCGGGACATGATGGTGTCTACCATAGTCAGCAAACTCGTCAAATGTCAACAACATCCTTTGCTCACCTGGTGGATGCATTACACAGCAAACCACAAAGCCACTTGCCGTGCTGCTAGCCAAATGTAGCGCAGGCCCTTCCTCCATTCCTAGATGTTTTACTAGCCTCCTCTTTGCAAAGAAGTATGTCGGCAGCTGAACCGAGCTCCCAAAACCCGTCCGTACACACGCAGCACCCACCCCCCTATAGAGCCCCTTAACACCCTCTGCCTTGTGAATTTGCCTCATTCCATCTAACGCATTCTTATACGCATGCTGCGTGCCGACCGGTGCGAACGGCGAAAAGCTTTGTAACCTCGTCTTGACCAGAAAAAATGGACTTCCCGCCGCGGCGCCCAAAATGCCCGAAGTAGCCCCAGCAAAGATATTTATCCCTAAGCTTTGTGTCTTCGCGTCCGTAAAGATGGCAGATGTGAGGGTGTGTCGAATTGGTTCGTAGAAGCCCAGCCGGCAGCCGTTGAGTATCATTTGGTAGATATATGCCGCGCCAATACCGCGGTAGATGCCACGGAGGCCTTCATTGCGGACGATGACTGAGACACCATGGAAGGGRCCTTTGTACATGCGCGGCTGCAAGCCTTTCTCTTGGAGCTCGCCTTGCAGTTGCATGCTGTGCCATTGTTAGATGTGCTGCGGAGGAGGATGAGTGGAAGGGGTGTACCGGATCTTGACGGTCTCGAATGGATGGGTTGCTGTGACGGCGCCGCAGGCTGCGATACCGCCGGCGACGAAGGCTCTGTTTACATTAGATGAAACCCCCCATAGGCAGAATTATACCTCACCCTAGAGTCGTGGACATTGTGACCGCGTTCTCCCCTCCTGCCCTCGGAAGGGTTTCTTGTGCTCTTATTGCGGCGCCAGCTTGAGGAGGGCGATTGGAGTAAGATGGATCAGGAAACGAGCTATACCAAGTCGGCGGAAGCYCCAAAATCTGACAGTGCTTATAGAGAACAATTTTCGCAGACACTGCGTTTGACTTAATTGCTGACCGAAGCTCTATTTTTTTCTGGTTCTGGCTGGTGGTGTTGACAAGGATGCTGTCGCATTTCTGGCCGATAGTCGGGGCCGGGGCTGAAAGCTTCAAGAGAAAAGCGGCACTGATTTTAAATGCTACAGGCGACTGAAAATGCGTGAAGATTGAGTGCCAAGRGAAGTAAGTAAAGCGGCAAGGGATCATGTGCTGAAGCCCAAGTTCGCGTTGCCAGACGCGTGACTTCCTTCTATCAGAAGCTCACAATTTTGGAGACATTTTGAAAGCTTTAACATGTCGTCAACGCCCATGGCGATCGACTCTCCGGTGCCTAATGGGCGGGTTGGAGCAGTGCCGTCACTAAATGGGACGTCGACAAGTACAACAGCTAAGGTTACGGAGGTCATAGCTATCTTTCGACCCGCGAAGGTAGACTAAGATCCCTCAGGAAGATGAGTCTCGGGATAATTGACTGACCAAATCCAGCTCTTTCGGCGAGATGCTCCAACTTCCAGCTCAGGGAAGCCAGCCCATCCTCAGAGCTCCATCCTCTCCATCGACTTCAGCGATGAGGGCGACTTCCTGCTCACTTCAGAAAGCGACAATAGCATGCAGATATATGATGTTGCTAAGGGCAAGCATCATAAAACATGCTTGAGTCAGAAGTACGGTGTGATGCATGCCAAATTCACGCATAAGGCAAAAGATTCTGGCCTCTGTATCATTCATACTAGCACTAAGCAGAACCGTGAATCTCCTATCTAGGCTTCGAAGGTCATGTGTGCTTATAGCTTCTCTAGATACAATCAGATACCTGTCCACCCACGACAACACCTACCTCCGCTACTTTGAAGGCCACGAGCAAAACGTCACGTGCCTCGCCCTCCATCCAGGCCAAGATAAGTTCCTCTCCTGCTCTGAAGATAACACAATCCGCATTTGGGACGCCGGAACCCGGAATCCCTGCGGTAAGCTGTTCCTCAATGGCACCTATCTCGCAGCATGGGATCCGTCTGGCAACGTTTTCGCGGTTGCATCCCCTACGGCACAAGCTATCCTTCTCTACGATTTCAGGAACTACGACAAGGAGCCCTTCTCCACTTTCGATATGCTGCCTTGTGCCCAAGAAGCTCAAGCGAATTCAGTTTCAAAAGGATGGAACAAACTGGAGTTCTCCAACGACGGTAAGCATCTGCTTCTCGGAACGACTGGGCAAGGCCACCTCCTCCTAGACGCCTTCGACGGGCACCTCAAAGCCTTCCTCCGGCGCGATAGAGGCGGTGTGCGCCGCTTGGGAGTCGGCGACCACAACCTAGAGCACATCGACCCGCACTCATCCGAATTTCTTCACCCCTCTACCGGCGATTGCTGTTTCACGCCTGACGGGCGGTACGTAATGTCCGGGACGCGGCGTGAGAACGTGCTTGTGTGGGACACGCTGCAGACTGTTCAGGAGAAGGTGCTGGCGCCTGTGCATGAACTGGAGTATAAGGGTGACTCGGCGGTGATGGCRTGGAATCCGAGGTATAATATGTTTGCGACGGGAGATCAGGAGGTGGTGTTTTGGGTCCCGGATCAGGATTTGAGATGAGAAGGGTTGGGGGAGGAGAATACTTATTCGGTGGTTCTTAGGCATGATACCCATGGAGGGTGGACATGGCGTTTTGGAGTCTGGTAGACGAAAATTTTGGGAGGCTGCGGCTTTCAAGAACAAACAGGAACGCTTCATTGCYTAAGGAGCAACACCGTAGGTACTCATTAGCGAAATTGATAATATTTGAGAATCAGCCCAAGGCATAGGGCTTGGTGCGCTTGGTTGTCACACCTGACCAAATGTCTCTTTTAACCCGGATAGTAACTCATGTTTCAATGGATGTGGTCAATTCATTCTCTATGTACTCCAAGGCTTTTGCCAACATTCTATACAAGGTAAGAAACAGACACAAAAGAAATTGGTATCCACTCTCAACCTCCCCGCCCTAAACGCCAGGCTAATTCCAATCATGTACAGCTCTGACATACAAATCCTTTACATTCCAGACCCCTTCTYTCATTGCGGTCCATACTTTGGCTCATCTCTCTCGCGACGGTGATGGCGTTGATGACGCTGCATCTCAACGTCTCGGTCCACCAGGTCCCTGCTATCACCACTCGGGATGAACGCAAACACAATCCGTCCAATAATAGTATGCTTGAAAATTTTCAAGGCCATGTTCTGTTGCTTCGGCTGGCCTTGGCCTTGCTCTTGCATTGGCTCCGAGGGATCAAAGCTTCCAACCGGCACCTTGGGAATTTTCTTCAACGTCAACCCTACACCCTCATAGATAAGCACTACAATCAGCTCTTCGAGCAGCGCCACGCATAGCAGTATTGTCGGGTTACCCGAGATAAGGCTAAACTTTAGGTTGTGCGAGAAGGTATAGAGACACGTGTAGACAAGTCGCACCAGCAACAGCGGCAAAGAGACAACCAGCACGACGAAAAGCCTGTGCTCGCCTTGCTCTGCGTGTTGTACGTCGAAGGAGACGAGGACCAGTATGACAACAAGAAGCGCCAAGGATACGATCTGGAGGGCGGTGCCGGCTTTATTGAGACTCTGCGGAACAAACGTTCCGTTTTTCGAGTAGTCGTCGCCAGCTTGCGTGCCACCCACGATACCRAGTATCAGACCAACGAGGATGATAAGCTCGATGAACTTGATCATCCGCGTGTTGACAAGAGTCTTGCGGGTCCTGTTGATGCTGTCTATGAGGCGGGACAGCAGGCCCAAGGAGGCTAGCAAGAGCGGGGAATAGCCAATATTGGTGAGAATCGCGGAACCGATGTAGAGAGATGTGTTGGTCGGGTCTGAGACTATGGTTATCTGCATGCTTGCGCCTATGATTCGCGCGAGGGAGAGGATGATGAGGAAGAACCAGCCGGCGGAGCGGGCGAAACCATGCTTGGTTGCGAGGAAGATGGCGATGAGGAGGCAGGGCACGTAGAAGGCAATCTCGCCGATGGCGATGCCTTCGCGGTATCCAATAGTCATACTTGCTGTGTTTTTGTGAGAGATTCCAGGTCGTGCGGAACTGAAGTCCAAAGTACGGCTTGCGTCAAATAATGCCAACAGAACTTGAAAAGGAAGCGGCGACTGTAAAGTGCTGAGTGCGGATGAAACTTTTCATTTTAAGCCAAGGAAATGAGAGAAATATATGTTTGCTGCGACATCTTGGGTAACCACCATCATCAGTCTCACGCCGGGCGCTACAGAATGCATGCCCCAAATAGGAAACCTCGATGTTGGGGCGCAGCCACAGCTGGTGTAGCGGCGATGAGTAGAAATTGCGGCAGCGCAACATACCGTCGCGTGCCATGCGACGTTTCTGCCTGTCGTCGGCATCTCTGCCGTGAGAAAAGCGTTTTCCAACGTGGTAATAGCTTTGAGACTGCGTCCTTGGGCGAAGATAATGAGAGCCATCTTTTCCAGACTTCCCGGCCAAGTGGTTCTACCCCGGCAATTTTGCCACGATGTGTGGCGCATTAGAGGGAGCTTGTCCCGGTCGATCTCGGACTTTCTCCCGTGTCAGCGCGTCTRGATGCTTGGTACGGTACCGAGATCTRTTGTTTTGTTCCTGGTGAGTCCTCAGGACCAGCATTCCTGTGCTAAGGATGAGCTTGAGTGAGATAACGTTGGAGGCTTGGGCAATTTTCGCGATCCCGAGGCTTGGTTGGCGTGGGAGCGAATCCCGCCCCCCTGTTTCKTTCCACACTCATGCAGCACGCGGTAGAAATCTCTGGCACAGGCTCATACCGGTACAATCTCATCGACAGCTGTTTCGGAGTGTACGGAGGTACGAGACGATCCCCTCGATTAGCGCCTGCGGCATAGGGCAATGAAGGGAGCTGGTGGGAGTAGCACGCAAAAGGGGGCTCTGCCAATGGAAGCCGTGCCTTCGTACCCGTCAGCCGCATGCAGTCGCCTTTCCTGTTTGGGTATCCACTGCGAAACGACATCTCTTGATCCTCTTTCCCAGTGGAGGAGATCTTGAATTACCGTATTCGGGCCATTCCTGTTTCTTTTGCGTCTCCAGCTGAAGGGAAGCCGTGTGGCTCAGCAATCTGTTGCGCGTACCCTCCTGAACCTACTGTGCGGTAGGCAAACCGATCARATTTCGCCGTTTTCCGTTCCTGCGCCGAGATCTCTATCCATCGGCGTGAATAGACTTCAAAGGCCGTGAAGGCGCAGCTGGATTAGCTATAGAAGGCTTCGCTCTGCCGATTTTCATAATATTCCGAGTCCATGATTGCGTGTTGCGGTCGTTGTTAGCGTTTGGGCCTCTGTACAGTACTCCTCAAGCGCTGTCTTCCATCTGCCGAATCGTTTCTCAATGGTATATTGTGGGAAACCCTCAAAGGGTTGTGCAGTCTGCAGAAGTCGGAAAATACGAGTAAGTAGGAACTAAGTCCCTTTTATAGTAAATGGCGAGCCAGCCGGAGGAAGACATTGTGGATGCTTGCTGTGGCTGCTCAACAAGGCAATAGTAGCGACACCAGGCTGACGAATGATAAGTGCGACCARAAAAAGCCCGCATGTGGGCAATGTCTCAAAATTGAGAAGGCGTGCCCCGGATATCGGGACATGTTAAGTTTGTCCTTCAGGAACGAGAGTGAAGCAGTTATTGAGAAGGCCAAAGCAAAGGCCACCAAATCTAGCAGTAGCCCTAGTAGTCGATCCAAAACAAAGATAGCGGAGCCTCCTACATCGATAAAGACCATTGGCAAATCGCTACGCAAGACAGCCAGTGTTGCATCCGCCTCCACTTCACCAAGACCAARGTCCACCTCAGATCAGCCTGACTTTTCCTTCAACGATTACGACTTCGAAAGCTTTGCACAGCAATTCCGTGCATCCAGCTCACCCGCCTCTCCATTGGAATCTAGCTTTGAAGAGCGAGGAACTAACTACTTCTTCAAACATCATGTCGCAGCGCAGCCCTCACCCTTCATGGGCCCTTTCCAATATCTCCGTGGCATGAGTGTAGAGGATGGGCTGGACGATGCAATAAAAGCTTGCGTGATAGCTACTGGTCTTGCTGGCCTTGCTAATGTCTCGAAGTCTGCTCGGCTGATGTCGCGTGCGCGAAAGGAGTATTCTCTTGCTCTTCGAATTGTCAACTCCGCGATCGCATCCCCAACGGATGCTGTAAAAGACAGCACATTAATATCTATTTTAATACTTGCCCTCTTCGAATCAACTGCGGGCGGCCCGCAATTGTCCATGAGAGCATGGACAGAGCATATTAATGGAGCGGCAGCGCTGGTCAGACTGAGGGGCCGCTCACAATTTACGACACCAACTGGGATGGCCGTATTTCTTCAGGCTCAAGCCCACCTCCTGATCAGCTGTGTGCAAAGAGCTCTTCCAGTACCGGGATACGTTATTGAACTCACCAATGAAGCTTTTGGTGAATTCTTGCCTTTCCATTGTTCTCTCTCTAAAAATACCCCACGTCTCATTCGTCACACGACACAAGCTACTCCGAGATAACTCGAGTAAAATGTTTTACTGTCTAGAAGGCTATTTATCTCCTGTTTCAAGTTATCCAGCCTCGTTGTATCACTCARCAGCATATTCCCATATCCTACAACACTAGCAGCCCGAAATACTAATGACTTTCACCAGGTTACCTCCGCCCAGGTGCGGGCGGCCGTTTCATGACGGTGTTCGACGAATTCAGCATCATACGCGCGAGGATAAGAGACGAAACTTTGACAGACAACTTGGAGATTATCAACGCTTGCCTTAGAGTCGACGGTATCTTGACCCTAATCGCCAACAACCTTCCTCCCGGATGGGAGTACGAGTCTGTCTACACAGCTACGAATACAGACGACATATCTTTTGACGGCAACTATGACATTTACGACAATATGTACGTGATGCGCAACTGGAACAGTGTACGCGCAACTCGCGTCTTCATCAATCAGTCTATCAGATCATGCCTCTTAAACGGTTTCGGCAAAACACCTGCTTCTTTCACCTCGCCCGAATACACAGCTTTATTCCAAATGTGCACCGACAACATCGTCAAGCTGACGAACGAYATCTTACGCAGCGTCCCTCAGCATCTGGGCTATGTAAGCAGGAAGCCCTTCCAAAGTACACCTACCTCGACCTCGCCTTATCCATCTAACGACATAAGCATGAGCTTCACAGACATGCTGCTCCCATTCCTTGAGCTCCCCCTCCAGAATCCAATCCTCACCAAGACTCCGGGTGCTCCCGCAATGGGCGGCTGGTTCCTGATCTGGCCTCTATGTAAGTCCCCTTCTCTCTACTTTCCTGATTTGCTAAGCTATAACTTTTGTCTTAGTTGTAGCAGGCAACTCGCACCTCGTCACGCCCGAAATCCGAATTTACGTCAAGAGGATTTTGCGGCACATCGGCGATGAGATGGGGCTCGACCAGGCGAGAARCATTGCGTCTTTCATGGACAGGATCGGGGAAGATATCGACGAGGGTAAGCGGAGGGTCATSGCGGGGGAGATGAGGGACGGTTGGTTTGCGAATAGAGTGGAGATTTGGGAATAAAGCGCATGTAAAATTATAATCACGTGAAATGTACATGGCGGCAGCTTCGGAGTCCATGAAACTTTAATCTGCGGCGTTCTGGATACCTAGCTCTTGCTGAACAGAAAAGCAGCACCGATTTAGATTTTTCACACGCAGTGAGACATTGAGAATACCAGATACTGAGTTCCGCTTTTAGTGTCCATTGGAAGAAAGGCAAGAAGGACTCTGACATACAAAATTTAGGGTTGGAGTATTTAAAGGACTTACTTGGCAGCAAAAGAAACATGAGAATATATATGTTCGACTAATTGGCATCGAGGGGCTCTAACAAATTCGTGTATCGAAGAAACGGAAAGCATTACCAACAAACTTCAAGCCGTGCTACCCATCCAAGGGTCTGGGTATTCGCGCCATTCGCCGTGTGCCATCCATTTTATGTCCCACGCCCTGGTATTTCCCAACTCAGAACTTTTTCAAACTCCATCAAAACGCATGGACCAATCTTCCATCATTCCGAAATTCTCTCCTCATACGCCTCCCAAGCCTTCCGTCTATACCTCTCCGCCTCCTTCACTGGATCTGCAGCCTTGATGATGCCCCTTCCCACAATGACAATATCATTGCCCATCAGCCCTACAATCTTCTGCGGCGTATTGTACTGCTGTCCCTTCCCATCCCCCTGGACCTCCGCGTCCTCATCCTCGCCCTCAGGCGGCAGCTGGCAGCCGGGCGTCATATTAATAAACGCATCCCCCTTCTCCACATTTAACGACTCCTGCGCAATGAAGCCCACCACAAACCCGCTATGCTTCCGCGCAGCCTGTACACATGCATCCGTGTACTCCTTTGTCATGAAATTTCCGGCACTGCTCATCTGTGCCAAGATCAACAGACCCCTCTCCATAGGTACCTCCTCAATACCCTGGAATGGGATCTCAGGCTCGTCCCCATCCCCGAAAGTCTCGTAGCTGCGCGGGCTATTCGCGGGCTCGAAGTGCTGGGACACCGTCGTAATTGATACAATGCTAGCTTTCCTTCCATCTCTCGGTCCAACCGGCGTCATTGTATTGTCTTCATCCTCATCCTCATCTTCACTCTCAGGCGTGCCAGCACTAATATCCGTCTTAACCTCATACCTCTTCCTTTCCCGCCAGCGCACCGCAGCATCCGCCAGCGCATCCACGCCCGCAGCGCCAGGGACCATATTAATATTCACGATATTCGCCCATTCAACAATCCTCGCCGTGCCCTCCGTGTACTGGCTCTGCACCGTATTGCCAATATCTCCAAACTTGCGGTCCTCAAAGACCAGGAAGCCGTACTTGCGTGCGAGCCTCTGCAGCCTTGCGCCGGTGCCGGTAATGGGGTTGTAGTCCCAGTTGTTGACGAGGTCGTAGTGCGTTTTCAGAACGACAATGTAGGGGCCGAGAGAGGCGGCGAGGTGGAGCAGGTGCGAGGTTGAGGAGACGTCGGCGGAGAGGCAGAGGTTGGATTTCTTAAGCTCCATGAGGCGGAGGAGGTAGGAGGAGAGCGGGTGCGGTGCCGTGAGGGCGCGCTCTGCGAAGGAGCTTTTGGCGATGGCATTTTGGCGGTGTTTGGATTTGGCGGACATTGTGTCACGGAAGGGCGTGATTTGGGAGGTTGGAAGGTTGAGAGCTGAAAGTTGACGCGGGTTGTGCAACGCGATGTAGGTAAAATAAAAAAAGATCGGCAGGATTTTCGATAGTGGGTTCTAGACCAGCGCAAGGAAGATCCCCACAGACTGGGAGATATGCATTGAAAAACAGTGAGAACTAGACGAGGATGGCTGAGAATATTTGTATTTGGATGTCATGGTGGGAGATGAAAGAACAGTCGGAAGCTCTTTGAARGCTTTTAAGTCACACGGTTCACATGATCACAACAGGCGGGAAGACATATTAGTTTTTACGACTTTATTTTTGTGTGCTACCTATTAGGAGCAATCTGTGATACAGATGAACACCAGCTTTTCCAGTGTCTCTAGTCGCATCAGAAGGAAACGCAAAATCGCATCGCAAGTCTAAAAACAAAATTATGATGAGACCCCGTTAGACACCCAAGGAGATAAGATGCCGAAAATGCAAGAAACTAAAGAGATTCGTGAGAAAACAATTTAGTCAACCTCCTCAACGGTTGGTCCATCATCGTGAGTAGCACCACCAGCGCCACCTGCACCTGGGAAGCCGCCTGGTCCACCACCTGGCATGCCTCCAGGCATGCCACCAGCACCCTCGCCGCCAGCTCCGTAGAATTTCATCATAATAGGGTTGGCAACAGCTTCCAACTCCTTCTGGTGCTCCTCGTACTCCTCCTTGGTGGCTTGTTGAGACTCGTCCAACCAGGCGACGGTCTTGTCGATCTCAGCCTTCAAGGATTCCTTGTCGGCAGCCTCGAGCTTCTCGTCGACCTTGGAGTCGGACAGAGTGTTCTTGAGAGAGTATGCATACGACTCAAGGCCGTTCTTGGCGGAGATACGAGCAGCCTCGGCCTCATCCTCAGCCTTGTACTTCTCGGCCTCAGCCAACATGCGCTCGATCTCCTCCTTRGACAGACGGCCCTTGTCGTTGGTGATGACGATCTTGTTGCTCTTACCAGTTCCCTTCTCGAGAGCAGAGACGTTCATGATTCCGTTGGCATCGAGATCGAAGGTGACCTCAATTTGTGGGACACCACGAGGCGCAGGTGGGATGCCAGTGAGCTCGAACTTGCCCAAYAGGTTGTTATCCTTGGTGCGTTGACGTTCACCCTCGAAGACTTGAATGAGCACACCAGGTTGATTGTCGGARAAGGTAGAGAAGACTTCGGACTTCTTGGTGGGGATGGTGGTGTTTCGGGTGATGAGCTTGGTCATCTGGCCACCAGCAGTCTCGATACCGAGGGACAATGGCGCAACATCGAGCAAGAGAATCTCGTTGGTGGACTTGGAAGAGGTGTCACCAGAGAGAATGGCGGCTTGGACGGCAGCACCGTAGGCGACGGCCTCATCAGGGTTGATAGACTTGTTGGGCTCCTTTCCGTTGAAGTAGTCGGTGATGAGCTTCTGAATTCTTGGGATACGGGTGGAACCTCCGACAAGGACAATTTCGTGAACCTTGGACTTRTCAATCTTAGCGTCAGCAAGGACACGGTCGACTGGGGTAGTGGTGGAACGGAAGAGATCCTGGCARAGCTCCTCGAAACGAGCACGGGTGATGGAAGTGTAGAAGTCGATGCCCTCGAAAAGCGAGTCGATTTCGATCGAGGTTTGTGCGGAGGAAGAGAGGGTACGCTTGGCCCGCTCGCAAGCTGTGCGGAGACGACGTAGAGCGCGAGCATTGGAGGAAAGATCCTGATTAAATCTGTTAGTCGAATGCTGTGTTTGCAAGATGAGTTTTGCAAGTCTTGTGTCGCTTGAAATCAGACAGATACGAAAAAGACCACAAGGATCGCAGTGATAATCGTCGTCGCCCATTTCAAGCTTTTTCTAGTGCCTCGCCATTGCGTTGTGCCTTATGAGCAGGGCGTTGTTCCCACATGCAACTTTGCAGGTGGAAAGTAGTAGAGCTCGTTTTCGCCCGCGTCGATTTGTCGTGCTTTGGTGGGTGGGCGCTGTTTGATATTGTTGTGGCGCTGAGTGGTTTTGTACTGCTCTGTAGGATTTGCTCGAAGGTTGGCCTGGTAGTCTTTCTGGTACTTGTCATTCTTCTCCTTCGTACGTCGAGCGATGTCTTTCAGCTTCTCAGGTGTAAAGTCCATCTCGCCGTCACGACAGCGAATTGCTTCGCGAAGAGGGCTATGAGAGCATAAACCTCGCCATTCAAACGACGTGCGAGGCCATGGACGCATGTGATAGAGGCTGTAGTCTTCGTCAGGCCACATGAAAGCCCAGAAGACAGCGGTCAGGACAGTTTCGAGAGCGACAATGAGCGTGCGCAGACCGGGTATGTTTGAAGCAGCAGGGATGTCGCACCAAGCAAGAGCAGTGTGCGAAATTTTGTAGCCGTGATCTTTTGCGTGTTGTACGTTTRCAGGGACCAGAATGTCTTTGTGATGCTCTTCAAGCCAAGTGCGAACTCCTCGATAGGTTGTAGTACCGGAGCCGATGTATAGAAGGGGCACGAAGCCGCGTTTTCCAAGTACAAGAACATAGATACCCCATACATTCTCAGGAATATCGGTGGGAAGGGTTTTGAACCATGAGAGCGGTGGTAGTGTTGTAGCTTGGACGACGTCCAACAGACCGGCAACGCTTGAAATGCGAGCAAGACCAAACAGAACAGCAACGACAGAATGGGTGTTGAATACATGACGGAAGCGAGGATTAATGTAGCTYGTRACGTGGATGCTAGCCCWGATGGCGTCGATCAAGAGGTTGAGCAGGACGCCGCTGGTTGTCATCGTGGTGTCGTGTCATGATGGCGGAAGAAAGGAAAGGACCACCACTGGCTAAAGATATACTGCAGAATTGAGGGAGAGAAGGAGCTATGGCTGGTACACTTCTTCTCTCCCACATCGCAGGAAGGTGCTGGGGTGTTGAAGGTTGAAGCGAAAAAGCTATTTTTAAAAAAAAGGCGACGACGACCCTTACAAAACGACGAAAACAACAAAACGGCGACGACGACGAAAAAAACGACGATTACTCACTTTCTTATGTTTTCTCTTGAATTCATTTACGAAGTGGTTCACGAGCCTGTTGTCGAAGTCCTCACCACCCAAGTGAGTGTCACCGGCAGTGGACTTGACCTCGAAGATACCTTCCTCAATGGTAAGGAGGGAGACATCGAAAGTTCCTCCTCCGAGATCGAAGATGAGAACGTTGCGCTCACCATCAACCTTCTTGTCGAGACCGTAGGCAATGGCAGCGGCAGTCGGCTCGTTGATAATTCTGAGAACGTTGAGGCCCGCAATCAGACCAGCGTCCTTGGTGGCTTGACGTTGAGAGTCGTTGAAGTAGGCTGGTACAGTAACGACAGCGTTGTTGACGGTTCCACCGAGGTATGCCTCGGCAGTCTCTCTCATCTTGACCAAGATCATCGACGAGACTTCTTCGGGTGTGAAYTGCTTCTTCTCGCCCTTGAACTCGACTTCGACGACAGGCTTTCCAGCACGGTCGATGACGGTGAAAGGGAAGTGCTTCATATCGGCCTGAACCTCTTGGTCTGCGAACTTGCGACCGATGAGTCGCTTGGCGTCGAAGACGGTGTTTGCAGGATTCATAGCGACTTGGTTCTTTGCGGCATCACCAATCAGRCGTTCAGTGTCGGTGAAGGCAACGAAGGAAGGAGTTGTCCGGTTGCCCTGGTCGTTGGCAATGATTTCGATTCTGTCATCACGGAAGATACCCACGCAGGAGTATGTGGTTCCGAGATCAATACCTATGGCGAGGCTGTTAGCAGGAGCTTCGTTGGCAGCTCGACGAGGCGAGTACTTACCAATGGCGGGAGCCATGATGAATTGTTGTGTATATGGAGAGGATTGCAGGATGTGGGATGTGGTTGCGGAAATGCTTCAGAAGTGTTGAAGACTTGACAGTGCAGGTATTGAGTGGCTTGTAGAATGGTATGAAAGAAAAAAGAGTGGTGTGTGCGAGCGAAGGTTTTATGCAGTCGCAGGGCAGGAGCAGAACATCGCAGAATCGAAGCGAAGGGGATGGAAGGGAAGCGTGGGGAAGGCGCCAGAGCACGCCGGAACACCCCTGGAAAACGGTGGAGGGACACGAAACTTTCGAAATTCACACGCTTGCCCTTTGCGAYGTGTTTCCTGGCATGGCTTCTGCTGTTGCRCCGTATTTRGGACATTCGCGCCGAAGTCTCTAAGTTCTACGGTTATTGATCGCATCCAGCCCAGCGTCCCTCTTCGCTGAGGCTTCGCTTCGCTTCCCTCCSTCCCCTTCCCCTCCACACCGCAAAATGACGTACTGTACGTTTCCCTGGGCGACAACCAGCAATCAGCGCGTCGAAGTTTTCCCCTCTATCGCCCCACTACAGAGCACCATCCCATCTGCGTCCTCATCCTTCGAGATGGAACAGGCAGACCGGTAGAGCGACTATGCCACYAGTTATCTTACGATGGAGGTTCCATCAGTGTGCCCAGAATCATGATGGTTCACACAAAGGGAGTCATTTAGATGGTGCTTGTGTGCTTGTTTGAGGCTGCGAGCAGCAGGCGTGCAAACAAACCGGACGGCGGGGCTGTGTTGGCGTTGGCGTTGGCGCAAACAAAAAAAGTTGGGAGGCGAGTGTCTTCTGTCTAGGTGCATGCACGTGATTGAATCTCCCGTGACCCGCCTCGTCGTCTTCGCTGTTCTCTTGTTTTTGGATAGCTGGGCAGCAGTTCAAAGTGAGAACAAAGTGAGAACTTCATAATGGTCCGAATGATTGCAGGCTATGAGATACATATTCAAGTGAAGTAAGATAGCTGGAGTCACGTTCGAGGCAAAGTCTTTTCAAAGTTCCCGGTGGATTTGACATCTCGACATATATGTATCCAGTGAGACTCTCGGTGGATATCATTGCGCGTCTTCAATGCTTCGTTATGCTTAGGACAATTCGAATTGGTGCTGCTCTTYCTGTGCTACTCGTTCAGTGTTAGTCCATGAACCCGCTATCCTTCAGCTTTTGCAAACCAACTCTTCGATCAATCTCCTGCCTTCACGTCTCATAAGCCTAATTCGCGTCAAATGCTTCTTTCAGACCGACCGGTCAATTGCTTCCCTAAAATTAGAGATCATCAAGCTGAACAACACGGTGCACAGATGGTTGCGGAGGCTTTCGGTGATAAGCCGCACCATCCGACGGCCACAACCTTAAACACCAGGGACCCACTCAATCATTACAAGGTCTTCCGTTTGAATGAGGAACATATCTGATCGATATATGAGATGATTGTCGGGCTGTTGGATCTATCTAGGGCTGGGGGTGAGATATATAAAGTCTCGAGGAAGCCCCAGAGCCAGCTGAACATTTGAATAACTCCAATCCATTCTTCTCAAACCACCACAATTGCAAGCCTGAATACCTCACCATGGCCCAAAGCAACCTCCCAGAAACCCACCAGGCTCTCGTCCTCACCTCTACTTCCTCGCCCCTGGAAGTTAAAACCCGGCCTATCCCTCTCCCGGGGCCCGGCTCTCTCACCGTCCGCAACCTATCTGTCCCCATCATCTCCTATATGGGCATGGTCTACGATGGACGGCGTCCCTACCCTTTCCCCACGCCCATGGTCCCAGGCACCAACGCCATCTCACGCATCGCCGCCGTCGGGCCCGACACCACCACCCTCCGCGCCGGCCAACTCGTCCTCCTCGACTGCTTCGTGAAAGGGCGAGACGACGAGAGCGCCGCCTTCCTGCTGGGGCTACATGATGGCCACAGTGAGGCTAGCAAGATGCTGATGAAAGGGGAGTGGCGGGAYGGGACGTTCGCTGAGTACTCAAAGATCCCGGTGGAAAATGTGTATCCGCTCAATGAGGAGAGGTTGCTGGGGAAGTTTGGGTATACGTTTGATGATCTCGCTGATATTTCTCGTATGCTGGTACCGTATGGCGGGATGAGTGATATAAATGTGAGGCCGGGAGAGACGATCATCGTGGCACCTGCGACGGGATCGTTTGGACTGGCTGCTGTGAAGGTCGCGCTTGCTATGGGCGCGAGGGTTGTAGCGATGGGAAGGAATGTTGAGATTTTGAAGAGGTTGCAGGAGGGGAGCGACAAAGTGGAAATCGTGCCTATCACAGGAGACATGAAGGCCGATTGCGAGGCGCTGAAGAAGTTCGGCCCGATCGATGCGTATTTCGACATGGCTCCTCACGCAGCTATCGACTCGACGCATTTTCGAAGTGCGATTCTGGCGCTCAGGCACGGAGGCAGGATTAGTTTGATGGGTGGCGTGAGAGGCGATTTGGCGATCCCGCATTCGAAATTCATGCATAATAATTTGACCATGAAGGGGACTTGGATGTATAGTCGACAGAATGTGAGGGATTTGATCAAGATGGTTGAAACGGGATTGTTGAAGCTTGGAGAGGGGCACGGGGTGAAGGTCGCTGTCAAGTATAGGCTTGGTAAATGGAAGGAGGCTTTTAATAAGGCGGAAGCGCTTTCGGGCACGGAAAGCATCGTTGTTATTGCGCCTTGAGCTTGGTCAGCGCATGTCTGGTAGCTTATGAGGCACTGAGCTATAGCTTCGTCGAGTCAATGGGTATCTCACCTGTTGTACCAGATCGTCTCTTCCAATTCTCTGCCAGAAGCCTCTTCCTTCACTCACTACCAATTAACGTAAAATGATCTTCTCGAACGTCATAGAAGTGATCTTGATATTTCATCACGATGATTACCTATCTTACTAACGCCGAGTACCTAGTGCCCCCGAGAAATCTGAAATTGATTCTCTAAACCCCTAACGTCCTCGCTAGATGCATGCAGGCCCAATGCTTCAGTATGTACACAGAATCATGAATATGTGCCGTMTATCGCGCGTGAGGTGAAAGAGACGAAATGCTCATTTGGGGCCGAAGAATGTTAAATTCGGATACGTGCAGGTCGTCGATGATCCTACAGTCGATATCGTGCCACCAGTGACCTGATAGTTGAGTCCACTTGTAGCATAGCTGAGAGATGTCAGAATTTGGATAGGGGTAACGCTGGGAAGACTGACCCTGTGGAACACCATGCAGAAGTCGTTGAGGCAGTGACAGAAAGGTCGGTCCAAGGGACCTGACCAAAATCCCATGTTCCTCCGTTCTTCAACTCGATGGCGAGAATACCCTAAGACTTGTAAGTGATACTCCCGACGGCTAATGGTCTCAACGTACTCTGGTGAGAGCGCCTTTGTCAGCTATTGAAGTTCACATTAACTTGAGTTCTCTGAACAATCGCTGCATGGGAACACGTTACCAAATGAATTTGAAGATGAACCGCTTTGGGCTTGCTGTCCATGTGAAGCTCCTTCGGCGCCCGGGACGAGGGACCAAGCATCAGTCCATAGACCGTTGRACAAGGTGAAGGTGCTTGTGATACGATCTCCTGGGTATACTGGTCATTGAATTAGAGGATTGGATTTGTAGATTCAGCTTTAATTACCTGTGACRGGTGTAGAAACATAGTTTGGGCTGACCACCTGTTAGCATACGCATAATGGCTGGTTTTAGGGACGCATCTACTTACTCACAACAATACTCAACGAAAAACGTCCAACCACCAGCCCCATTTGAATCACTGACAACGCTCTGAAAGACAAAACCAGCAGCGTCGTTTTCAAGGCCAGGCCAGACTGCATGCAAACCACTACCAGGGTAAGAAGGAACGATCATTGTGGATTGATACTAAAGACCGATGTGAATATCTTTCTCGGGTACCAAGTCCAAGGGTGCATACTCTTGTAATCGGTGCATTTGGGAGGAACCAGAAGAGGGAGTCTGCATTTGCGGAGCTCTGGAAGAGCGCGAAGCAGATCGTAGAGATGAGGACGGAAAGGGAATACATCTTGTGTTGATTTCTGACGACGATCTCTCTAGGTTGGAAGTTGACAGCTCTTGAGTTTCGAAAGAAACCTTAGTTAAGGCGGTTTGAGGGATTCATGAAGGCTGGAGGGTGAATTGGCACCCCCCAAAATATCAAAGGAAAATGCCAAAGAGGGAAGAGACTGTGCAGGCAGAGGCGGCCCCTGCTTATGCTCCGCTACCAGTCCAATTCAATCCGGGAGAAAATACGATTTACACTAGGAATTCGATCACATTGATGTATTCAACTACCACAAAAGCGTGCAAGTCTCCTTCATCATGGCCGGCAGGATATTTATTTCTCCGATATTCAATACTGCTCGCAGAGGACGATAATGGATGTGGACCTTGTGGCTGCTGGGGACCTTGCTCAGCTTTTCTGCTTGGGTCATGGAGCAGGTTAGACCCAGCTCGCAAAAATAGGCAGCAGGATATCAGCGAACAAAATATCGTGAGAAGTCTTGTCTCATGCACCCTGGAAACATGAAAACATGGTTGGAGGGCCGATTGGCGAAYGGCAGGGCACCAGAATAGCCGGTGAGGACACGGTGCTGGCCCGATTGAGAACGCCCAGATTGACACAGAAATGAGGGTTCTTCTTGGAAACGCAGATTAGAGAAGGCGGTGGTGGTGAGTAAGAGCCAGATCCAGATATTAGCCCAGCTGCCGGTCCAGGAAAGAACGCCTGGCAAGGCCTATCACGTGGAAGCTCCCCCTTGGTCTCTCCCCCTTGGTCTTTCGCCGGTGAAGCAGTCCGAGATGGAAGGTGACGTTGGAAGTCCCTTCTTTGATGAGACGTTCGCAGATCGCTTTAAGCTCACTTCTTTGCATACTTTCCTGACGGGCGCACAAGCAGGACGACAAAACTTCGAGATCAGAAATGCGGTCCGTCGAATTTGCATTCCCTGTTCTGTACGCACTGTACAACATACTGACGGATCGCACCSAGACCCTTCATCAAATTCTGCGGACTGCCGCATTCTAGAAGACTTGAAGAAGTTCCTTGTCGTACAATATTTGATTATGTTTGAACACGGTAAATGAAATGAACGCTAGGTTTGAAGCAGCCGGTTGCTGCCTAAAATCAGGACTGAAAGGGAAAGAGAGCCGTGAGCCACCTGCATCAGAAATACGAAGTGTTTCTTATAAGCAGAAAATTGCAAGTGAGTGGTACAATCTTGCACCAATCTCTCTGTGGAACCCCTTCAACCACCCCCATGATCCRTCTCCACTGAGTATGTGGGACCCTTGTCCAGATCTCCAACGTTTTCTGGGCCGTTCAAAAGGGACCATTTTCTGGAGACGTCAAATCTCTGGAGACAATCAAATCTCTGGAGACAAATACACACCGCTGAAAGAAAAATGAATGCGGAAGTCTATTCTCGAGAGGCAATAATTTAAAGTTAGCATATGAAACTCGGGGTCGCGTCAATAACTGACTCGTTCACAGAGCCCGCAAGACCTTTTTGAGGCGTTTTAGCATCACTTCCCCATAGAGAAATCGATTCATTGTCGACCGACATTCACGAGATCCGGCCGTGTCTCCACCAGCTGCTCTTCTATTTCAATGCTCTATATACCCTTTCCCTGGCACCGTAGAGTGGTTGRAATTTTCGACGTCTCGCAAATTCGTCGACGAACGTGACGGGAGGCCTTTCCGCGAGCTACATGGCACCTGGTCCTAGCCAGCCAGCACTCGCGTCCATCATCGCAAAGTTAATTATATGGCTAAAACTCTCTTCGCTTCAATGGTCGACACGATAGGAGTACCAAGTCGAACGGGAAATACAACCAACAAGGAGAATGCTGGTGACCTTCACAGGYAATGGCATCTCAATGCTGTCCGGGAAGTGGTACGACGATTGCGTTGGGCCTGAAATTTCTGAATCCCACTTTTCGACGCTCCGCATCCATATACACAGTTATCAGATCACCAAATGGGATGTGAAGGTAAGGCTGGAAGTTTGTCCTCCAGTTGTATATTTCTCATCCGCCACAGACAGGAATAGGAATACTGAAACGCGGTGTTTGATGGACAGACAGACTTTTGTAAGTGCATTAGCTCTTCCGCCCAAAACGTGGCTTTCGTATGACCCCGAGTCAGCCCGATAGAATCGAGCTTCGAGGTCATGGAGCCTCCCTCTAAAAATGATCCACGGCTCCCCGGAGAAAGATCTTGATACTCCGATTTCCTTACATGCTCTGTTCCGAATGGTTCACAAGCTGTGGACTGATTCATGTACTTGGTGCGTCATGCCTAATTTGTTTAGGCGCTTTGACGAGAGTTGCCTTAAACCTCTCCCTCCGAATGCGCTATAGAATAAATTTGAAAATCGATGTCTTCATGTTGGACATCGAGATCTTATGCATTGGCCACTAGTTCAATGCTGAAAAGCATAAGGGATGCAGTGGTGAATAATAAGAAGGGCTTCCCCACTCTCRCTGTCCCAATACGGCTTGTACCTGACTTGTTTCTTTTTCTCACATGTTTTTGGCATCAGTTCCACAATTTGTCCAGGAGTAGAAGAACTGTTACCCTGGGAGCGCAGCTTTGGCATCCTTTTTGCCGGCCATGGCTGAAAGAGACCCTGAGGTATGTGTTAATATCCTTCTCACCAACTACACAGCAGCTGAAATGCACGAAGTTCCTCCGAGAGGAATGGTCACTCTACGGAATCGGGGCGACAGTCCTTCTCTTACGGTTTGCAACCAGAATAAAATCAGTGGGGTTCAAAGGATTCCAAGGAGACGACTACATGAGCATTCTCGTTTTAGCGATGTTTACCATGGATGCAGCAACAGTCCACATTATATGTTTGTTCTGCCTGCCAACCAAGATTTTCAGCCGCTGATGAGCGCAAGATCATGCAGGAACGAATGTCGAAGCGTCCGAATTGCAGAAAACAAGAAGTACGAATATCCGGGTTGCATCTAAGCTTCGATTACTGATATTTGTTCGCAGCATTAACGGCTGGTGAGATTTTAAGATTCGAGTATGGGTCCAAAGAGCARCTCGCCGCTTGGTATTCCTATACGGCTTTGATCTGGTCAATGAAGGGAACAATGCTATTTTTCTTCAATCGACTCACGCAAGTATTTTATCAAACATTGTGAGACAATCAACTTACCTCCAAATTAGGATTGGGTTGTGGCAGCATAAGTTTGTGAAATGGTTGGCTCTTGGTTGTGCAGTGTCCTATGTCGCAGTCGTTCTTACAGTGTGTAGCTCGCACATCATTTGGCCTGAAGCTGAAATACGTAGCTTACATTTGGATGTTTTCCTTTCCATAAGAATTGGCAGTAAGTAATGTGTCTTGGACTTGTAGTCTTTATGTGCTGATGAACCTTTAGAGTAGTGCCAGATCCGGGCAGTATGTACGAAATCACAAAGGCGTTTCGTCTTCTGACTATTCTTTTAGAAAAGTGCACTTTGAAAGAACAAAATTTCCTCGTGACGGTGGTGCTCAACGTAATGTAAGCCTTCTATGCCTTGCGAAGATTCTGATAAATACTGACCACTCCAATGATAGCACCGATGCGGCAGTAAGTGTCCCAATGATGAACAGAACYAGGCCTGAGGCTCACAATATGTCTCTAGATCTTGGTGATACCGGTGCCATTTCTGTGGAAACTCAAAGTTTCTTTTAAGAAGTAAGGTGGAAATCGATGTATTCAGAGTATGTTTCTGACTCGAGTATAGGAAAATAATTGTCGGGCTTCTGCTGTGCTCCGGACTGTTCGTCATAAGTGCAGCGATCATTCGGGTCGTCTTGACACTTGAAAATAATCCATCAGCACTGAATATCAATCGTTGGTTAGTGCTTTTGTCTTTCACTAGCTTTGAAATGCCTATCTCTTTGCAGAACCTAAACTTACCTTTTAGTAGGGGTGTCCGCGAAACCATCGTGGGTGTCGTAGCCATCAACCTCCCGATTCTTAGGCCCCTTTTCAACAAGTCTTTCTGGTCGAAAGATTCTTTCGAATCATCCTCACTCTCTTACGGCACAACTCGTGGCGTCAAAACCATTGGTACTTTCGAGATGAACAACTCATCGAAAAAGGGCAACGAAAATTGGGACATTGAGGTAGCTATGGGCAACGGAATCATAAGGAAACCGAGTGAGGGGAGCCTCAATAGCTCAGATCATGGAAGTGAAGGCTTGATGATCCATRGCAAGACGGAAGAAGGCGTTACCGTCTCGACGACCTTTCAAGTTACCAGTGAGGAGATCCAGGAGGCTGACGTGGATCGGCAGTGGCGGTATAATGGGATGGGAGGAGGATCAACTAAGGCCAATATCTCTGCTCCTCCGCAAGCTCATCTGCCGTAACCTCCAAGGGTTGTGTACTTTTGTAGCTTTTAGGCGACAGGAAGGCGTTTCGGGCTGGGAAAAATGCCGCAAATGGGCAACAGACATTTAAAGGTCACTTGGACGGAGTTAGGCTTTGATAATGGCTTGTGGATCGACTGATATTTGTATACTTACAGAGGCCTTCGGTCGAATAATATAACATGCAATGATAGAGAGCTGGATTCTTCAGACTTGCCCGGCTGCCTAGAGTTGCCTAAGTATTCGCGAATGTGGTCAAATTGATGATCGGGCACAAATTTGATAATGTCTCCTCAACGATGAAACATTGATTAAAATTGAGGAATGGGTTAAATTTGGCCTTCATCCAAAATCCATAAGATTGCTTTAAGACTTTGAATCCTTTCAAGTTGTCTAAATGGACACACGTGACATCCTCTGGGACGGGGCCTGCCTTGGCGCCATGGGTCTGGGCTTCAACGACATCCACTATCAAACCCACGATTCTACCCATCCCCATCGCTCTCTATCTCTTGTCGCATTTGTCGCATTACTTTACACAATACACAGCATTACTCCCCAACCCATCYSTGCCCCYAGAATTCGCTTTACGCGCRTCTCTTTATCGCAGCAGCTAGCACAACCCCGCCCTCGCGACACGACCATTGCCAGTACATGGAGACGACCGATCTGAATCCATGATAGCGAAAGAGGGTGTCAAGGACACTGGATATTAGACATTGGACAACTTCGGTCAATACTCGGCGCTGCATAGCGAGGGCCGCTCACGATGGCACCCTCCGCGACAGCCGTGCAGTCGCTCTCTTCCAAAGTGAAGCGCCCCATACCACCCGGAATACAGACAAATGGCATCCACTCTTCTACTTCCTCCCCATCACCATCCATGTCGGCCGGCAGGMTCCCTAGCAGCGGCAAGCCTCCGAATTCTGCCACGAGCAATGGCGCCGGAAACAACTCAGGCGTACGGTCCGCGAGTCGAGCCAGACGAGACCCTCCTGCACAGTTGCTAGGCAGAGGACAGAGGAATAGCAGCGTTGGACTACGATCTGCCGGTCTCTCCGGGGAGTCTGCTGCTCCTCAATCAGCGGAACCCCTTCCTTACGGTATGATGAAATACAATATAGACGCAATGCGCCTGCTAATATCTATTAGTCCTTTCGGACGAATACATCCTTAAGAAATATCGCCATAAGCCGCCCTCGCTGATTGTACATCTACATCCTACACACTTTCGTTTTGATCAGCAGGAGGGCAGCTTCTCCTACAAGTCGCCTATGCGGGTTCTGATTGAGCATCTGAAGCTGCGGACCATACCTCACGACCTAGTCGAGTTCTTTACGGAAATACCTTTCTATGATGGCTGYATGATTGTACAAATACATGATCACAAGTCAACTGCTTCATCGCAAGGTGCGGCTCGACCTACAACTAACGTAGGGAAAACTGTTCCATTTGGAGTCCACAATTACAACTATCACATTACACCCTCACCTTACGTACCGTATCCTACCGAGCTTAATGCCTCGGGGAAGAAGAAAATAATTTCAGAAGGGGAGGACGACAAATCGAAGACGGCAGAGCAAAAGGACAAGGAAAACATGCCCGCCCCTGCCATACCCGGAGGTGGTAAGACCGCTGTTCAGTCTAAGAAGCCTAAAGTATCCACAATTGTCCTTCGTCCGACGGAACTCAGTGCCCATGTCGATCTTGCAATGGGAGCTGCCGAATCTTTCGATAATGGCGACGGTCGAAGAGACTCTGTATCGGGCACAGTACCTCCAACCCCGTCCACGGCCATCGTCCCGCCCACCCCACAAAGTAGCATGGCGCCCCCTGCCGCGAAACGCCAGAAAAGAAACAAAACGGAAATAAATAGCAACAACATCTATGACGTGCAGTCGCAAATAGCCCTTGCCACGACTGCTCCTCTTTTACTGGAGACGGTCAGCAGTGCAACCGAATGCGCTGCTTTACTGAAAGCTCTGTCTCATCCCATGCACTCGGAGAAGCCACCATCACCAAAGACTCGAAAGAGAACGGTTGCCGAGATGGCAGCGGACGAAGCATTGGCTGCAGAACAAGAACGATACATGCTCACCTTGGACGAGCGAAATGCATCGAAGGCTACTGGCAATCAAGGGGGCGGCAATCCAGCGGATGGCGATGGCCAAGCAGGTGGAGCATCTTTTGAACCACGATTCGAGAGATTCAAACTTCTCGAGAATATCAAAAACCAACATGAAGAGAACAAGAGGAACGAGAGGCAGAAAGCGATTGAGAAAGAGAGGACGGCGGCGCAAGAACGGGAGAGGGAACGGTTGCGGATCGAGTCAGAGAAGAAGGAGCAAGAAATAAACCGAATGAGAGCGGCGCAAATGCAGCAGCAAAATACGGCAGATCAACTTCGCCGCCGCCAGCAGATGGCGGCGCAACAGGCTCATATGCAACAAGGGCAACAAGGAATCCCCCCTCAGATCCAGAATCAACATGCGCATCCGCCAACGAACAACATGATGCCAAATGGTGTACAGACACAGCCGCAGCGTTTCCATACGCAACAAAGCTCCCAAGCGCAGATCTCGTCCCCTATCGTTCGGAATGGCACGCCGCAAAGCCATTCCTCGCCGATCGTTGGTGGCATGGGCAATGTGCCCATGCAACACTCTACTTCGAGTATGGGTGGAAGCCCGCCTCGTCCTGGATCAGTTGTACAGCAGAACCATCCTCAGATGGGTGCTCAAGGACATGTCATGGTCCCACAAAGGAGCCAGCAGAGCCATGGTGGAACGCCTCGCATGCCTAACTCTACACCTCATATCCAATCTACGCCTCTGAATCGACAGATGAGCCAGACGCCTAGAATGAGCCAGGGGAGCCCAGTCCAAGGCTCAATGGCTCAAGCGCAGACGCCAATGATGATGCCCAACGGCCAAATGCAAATGAACAATCCCAACCTCATTCAGATGCAGCAGCAACAAAGAATGGCAATGCTTGCTAGGCAGCAGAATACCCAGAACATGGGTGGTGGAATKGTCAATGGCCAGCAACTCAGCCCTGAACAGATGCGAATCGCTCAGGCGCAAATGGTCGCTCGACAGCAGGCCGCGCAGCAGCAACAACAACAAGGAGGCATGATGGCCGCCGCTAACACTGCTCAACTCCAACAGTATGCCGCTAGGATGGCATCAATGGGCCAACACGGAATGCAACAAGCGAATATGAACCAGAATTTCGGCAATGGCGGGCCGACTGCACAACAGCTTCAAGCCCATCAAATGCAACAGTACCGACTGCAACAAGCTCAGGCACAGGCACAGGCACAGGCGCAAGCGCAAGCTCAAGTTCAGGGCCTCCAACCACAGGGACCAAATGTGACGCGGCAACAAATGATCCAGCAGCAGGTTCGGGCGCAAGCAGGAGCCTTCTTCCGAGAACGGCATGCCCAGTTGCAAGCCCAACACCCTGGTGGAATTCCCAACCACGCAGAAGCACAATTCCGAGCCCAGTGCCAGGCTGATGCCCAACAAGTTGTAATGAGGAGAGTCCAAGTTCAGCAGGCGGCCGCCCAGCAGCAAATGATGCAGCAGCAGGGGATAATGGGCATGGGCATGCAGAACGGTATGCAGATGTAGTCTCCAATGATGATGAAGAAGGTTGCGGTTTAAGCGAGGCGTTGGTCATGGGTAATGGGAAGGCGGTGTCTAATGGTACAGGCGTTTATTGGGGGCGAAGGCAGAACTGGGAGGCAGGGTTTTGGGGTCTCAATTGTCGGATATCGGGATTTATACCCAAGGAGAACGCGGCGCCTTAGTATTGTTGTGACTATTTTGGAGGCGCGCATGCACATAGAGAGAGTCAACTATGGGTATATTGCAAATAATTTGAGATTCTTTGGCACTGTAATTGCCTAGCTTTTCCCAGAAACCCTAAGGCCAATGAATTCCTACTCATACAAACCCTGTCCATAAATTTTACATCCATCTTTACGACCGACCCTTATCCTTTTCCCTCTCTTCAATCTCTCTCCTAATTTCCGCCCTCCTTTCCCTCACCCAATTATTCCACTCATAATCCGTCCCCCTAAACTCCTCCATCCGCATAGCAAACGCCTCCCCCTTACCCACCATCCTCTCTCTGCTGTTCCACACATCCTCACTGCTCGCCTTCCCCTCCCCATAATACCTCCGCCTCTCCTCTTTCCTATAAAACTCCCTTATCGCTTCTTCTTTTTGCGGCGAGGAATGTGTGCGGGTTCGCATGCAGAACCAGAATTTCGCCCAGTGATCTGAACAGGGCTGGATGGCCCCGTACCGATAGATATCGTTGACTTTACCACCCAGCGAGGCGCAGTAGAAGGCGCTGTCGAAGGCTTCGCGGCAGGACATGGTGGTTGGGAGGAGCTGCTCGGAGATGGGGAGTGAGGAATTTGGGCGAGATTTTGACGTTGGTGTTGATTCGGGAGAGGTAGACTGGGATTTGCGGATATATTTCTTTTTGGATGAGGYTTCGGAAGCGTTTAATTCGGCGAGGAAAGACTGCAGTTCCGCTTCTGCTTGTTCTTCGATGGAGAGGGGTTTTGGGGAAGTTGATTGAGGTGGTGATGGAGAAGAAACATTGTCTCTTTGGACTGGAGATAAAGTCGACGGGGAGTCTGGGGCAGAAGACGCAGGGGTGGATGAGGAGAACGGCCAGACCATTGTCAGGGATCTGGAGAGCGATTGATGAGGCTGAAGCAAGCTGCCAGAATCTCCAGATCTTCCTTTGAAGATCTGACCAGGGATCTTCTGAACCTTCCACGTGATCTCAGCCTTATGACGTTCATTGCTCCTTCCATGGTTTTTACATCCAGAGGTCCCTTGCAAGAGCTTTWTTGCGTAATCTTTTGAAKTCGAATTCGAATTTCCAATCTGATGAGGATGTTCAGGATGTTATGATTGCGACTTGCAGCCCGAACCTTAATCACTCGTCAAGATGCAGCCAGCGCGACGCGTCTTCTTCAACCCTACCAGTCTCCCTGGCCTGAGGRCGAGAAGGCCCCAGAGTCGTGATTTTTACAACTATRGGAGCTTGGCTAGGGTCGGGTTGAGTAGAGATAATGGAGCTGGAATGGGCCGGTGGAGGGGCGTACGTAGAGAGAGCATGGAGACAGGAGAGGATTCAACAGGGCATATCACTGCTCACTCAAATGAAGGGGTTCTGTTCTTTGACAGTGAGTCCTTACTTAAATTTGATAGACTTTTTATATCTAATATTACACAGATCTTTTCCCTCTAAAGCTTCACTGGATCCTTCGAATCCCCTTCAGAGGCGAGCGAAGTTTGTCAGACCTCCTTGTACGCTTTAACAACCAGACTCTGGGGTCATACGAACCTTTGAGTATGGTCAAGAAAGCATTGCCGTCTTCAATACCTTTGAAAGTTACAGAAATTCTTCCTCGCCTCAAAGATGGGTAAATCTGTGCATCCGTTCCGGTGATCAGGAGACTCACGTTCTCAGGGGTGCTTTCATCAAATTCTCTCATCCGGATGGCATTACGACGAAGGAAATCGAAGGTAGGGTACTTTAATCAGAAATAATTTGGATATCTCTAATTGAAGCAGAGCTTGTGGTCAGTTACCTGAGAGAGAACCCYATAAAGCCCTGGTTCAATCCATTGCACGGTATAAAATCGAATCTGGTATTAGGCAGGCCTTGGCTTGAAGACTTGTATCGGTTCCCCAGTCGGCGAATCAAAGTTGAATTCTGTTCAACCAATCCAGAGAAGCAAGCCGCTGAACTGTCTCAAGAGACACTCTACAGCCTCTTCCGAAAATATGGAAAAATCGCCGAAATCACATCTCAACCTTCAGACTCCAAGATTCTGCCCAAATACGCCTTTGTCGATTTTGCAAAGATACGCCATGCAATTATGGCTAAGAATTGTATGCACGGCTTTACGGCCACAGAACAAGGCGGCAGTGCAGTCATTCGCCTTTCGTTTGAGCAGACCAAAAAGGCGCACCAAATACGAGATTGGATTGTTAACCACCCGCGGATCGTTATCCCTATCGCTGCAGCACTCCTCGCCACTTTCACCGTCACAGTGTTTGATCCTATCCGCACCTTTTTCATCAAGGCCCATATCGATCACGCTTTCCACATCAAGGATAATCGCATCTACAAGTGGTTCAAGAGCCAAGCAACAGATATTTTCACTTTTCGTTCTCGTCGAGCCGAACAAACCGGCCTCGGAGCCATTTGGGAGGACCGAAAGGAAGTTATTGATCATATTCATGAATTTTTGATGGAGACGGCCGATACGTTCATAGTCGTACAGGGCCCAAGAGGATCAGGAAAGAAAGAGCTTTTGTTCGATCAAGCATTGAAAGGACGCAAGAACACTTTGCTCATTGACTGCAAGCCAATTCAAGACGCCAAGGGAGATAGTGCTACGATCTCGGCAGCTGCAAAGGCTGTGAATTATCGACCGATATTTTCAGTATGCATATTTCCTGAGCATTTTATTCCCCATTTGGAGAATTACGAGAGTATCGGGAGTTTCGCTGCTCCCGAGCAAATGTCTTTACTTAGGAGCACCGAAGTCCTCGATTACTYCCGAATACTCCAAAATATTCCCTGATAAAGCAATGCTGACCCTGATTTCTTGCAGTGGATGAACAGCCTTAGCAGTTGGATCGACCTGGCTGCTCAGGGGACTATCGGTGTCAAGTCAGGATTCAGCGAAACACTTGACGCGCAGCTGGCAAAGATTTGGCAAAACACCGCTTCAGCATTGAAGCAAGTTGCTCTTCAACACCGCAAGAAAGATGACAAAGATGCTTCACTAAACGACGATGATTGGCTTGAAGCTCATCCAGAGTGCAGACCGGTCGTTGTTATCGATAACTTTCTGCACAAGAATGAAGAGAGCAGCGTTGTCTACGACAAGATCTCCGAGTGGGCAGCAGGCCTGACTACGGCTAACATAGCGCATATAATTTTCCTCACTAACGATACCTCTTACTCGAAGTCTCTCAGCAAGGCTTTACCCGATAGAGTTTTCAGACAAATTGCTCTCGGAGACATTACACCACAAGTTGCAAAGAAATTCGTGCTCACYCACCTCGACGTCGACGAAGGCGACATTTCAAATGATGGCAAGAAAGAATCGCTCACCGCACGCCAACGCCGCCGCGACTTTGATCAGCTAGACGAATGCATCGAAGTCCTCGGCGGCCGGCTCACCGATCTCGAGTTCTTCGCGCGTCGCTTGAAGACCGGGCAAGAGCCCAAACGCGCCGTGTCAGAAATTATCGAGCAGAGCGTCTCTGAAATTATGAAAATGTATCTCCTGGCCGTCGACAAAAGCGAGCGGAAATGGAGCCCAGAGCAAGCATGGTACCTCGTCAAATCCCTCGCCGAGAGCGAGCAGCTGCGCTACAACGAGGTCCTACTCTCCAACACATTCGCATCCTCGCTCTCAGCCTCCGCGTCCAATGGGGAAGCCGTGCTCGAAGCCCTGTCTGCTGCCGAGCTGATTAGCATCAAGAGCTACAAAGGCCGCCCGCAATCCATCAAAGCCGGGCGTCCCGTCTACCAAGCCGCGTTCCGATCACTGTGCGAAGACAAAGTCCTAAAATCCAGGCTCGACCTCGCGATCCTGACGGAATTAAGCAAAATTGACACAAAGTCTATTGATAAGTACGAGACGGAGCTCAAAATGCTAGGCAGTTTGCCGAGGCAGCCGAACGAGGTGACACCCAGAGTGCAGTATCTGTTGACGAAGTTGGCAGCGAGTCAGGCCAAGGTGGAAGCCTGGGAGAAAGAGATGGGGGCGTTGAAGAAGGTGTTGATGGATGAGTATTAGACCGGGAGTGGTCGCCGTACATAGTCTACACCCAGCTCAGTGATGTGTAATTATAATATGATTTTTCTCTTAGTAGTGCTGCCTTTGCTTGCCGAAATGGAGACTTCGGGTGCACGAGATTTATTTTTATCAAAAGTCCTTTGGTATAATTAAAATTCTCGCAAAACCGTAAGTACGATCTGCTCGTATGTCTTTTGGGCGAGCTGACTCGTTTATACGCTCAGGAATCGAGTGTATTTTGTARTGATTGATTTTCTTCTTGGTGGATCCTCCCCTTTTCGGTGTCGCTTGCTGAAACGGAGCCAGATCTTATTACTGCAGGTAGCCCCGTAGATCGATTTGAGTGGAACTCTCTGATCACATTACAAAAGCATCGAAGGAGCTCTCATCTCCCGAAGAGCCAAGAAAACACCTCGCATTTCTTCCCACAGATGCCATTCAGAAGATGCATTTGCCGGCAGGAAACTTTATTCGAGCGGCTAGATGCCAGATGATGTGCACGTCCCACCTCAAATTCCAGCCACGGAATAATCTATCCCTCACGTTTTGGGATCTAGCCGCATGTCCCATTTTTTCCGTTTCCATTTGATGGAGTTTCCGGCGCGGTTTTCGATTGGTGGCTTTTGGGGGCCAGCGAAACAATTTACCCTTGAAGCTACCCCACATCGCTACCCCTGAAAGCCCCCTGCCCCAGTCCTTTGGCCCAAAATGAATGGGTTTCGGGCGGGAAGGGTGCCGCATCGAGAAGAAGCTTGGTGGATGTTTTTCTGCAAGGAGGATGGATGGGTTCTCSTGTTGATGGGTTGCGGGGTAGGTTTCTCCCTTCATCTTGTTCTTGTGATGGGTCGGATATGATGCGAAGTGATGCGAGGATGGGAGTATAAACAGGYGTGGGTTTCTCCCAGTATTTGAGTTCGGAGGTACCAGCTCGTCAGCCTCTCTTTCTTTCATCTTTTGCATTCAGCTCATACTTTCACAATCCGCAACTATGAAGTTCACGCAAGCATTRCTCCCTTCCCTTTTGGCTACGGCCGCAATTGCCAGCCCTACTCCAACGCTGGAGAAGCGCGCGACAACCATCTGTGGGCAATGGGATAGCGTTGTGACAGGCTCCTACACCGTCTACCAAGACCTCTGGAATGAAGGAGCCGCAACTTCCGGGTCGCAATGCACGACCGTAAACTCCATCAGCGGAACAACACTTGCGTGGTCTACCTCCTGGACTTGGGCAGGTGGCGCGGGCCAGGTGAAGAGTTTCGCGAATGCAGTTGTAACGTCGACCGCGAAAACGATTAGCGCTATTGCGAGCATTCCATCAACGTGGAAGTGGAGGTGAGTTTTCAAAACCTAGAGTGAGAGAAAGGGCTGATAAAAGGGGATGATAGTTATACCGGAAGCAACATTATCGCAGACGTTGCTTATGACATCTTCACCTCCTCTACCGCATCCGGTTCGAGCGAGTACGAGATCATGATCTGGCTCGCTGCTCTTGGAGGTGCTGGACCCATCTCGAGCACCGGATCGCCCATCGCGACGACAACTATCAATAGCGTGACCTGGAGCTTGTACTATGGACTGAATGGCTCGATGAAGGTGTATAGCTTTGTTGCTACTTCTCAAGCTACGAGCTACTCTGGTGATTTGTTGAACTTTTTCAAATATTTGGAGTCGAGCCAAAGTTACCCGTCTAGTCAATATCTTACCAGTCTTGGGGCTGGAACTGAGCCATTCACTGGTAGGTGGAAAATCCGATTGTTTTGAAAAGCATGCTGATCTTGAACAGGTTCCAGCGCGGTCTTCACAACTTCTGCGTACAGCACTGTGATCAACTAGACCCGATCCTCAACTTTGACATGATTCGTTGTATATAATTGATCGAAYTTGCGAGAAGGGAAGGAGGTCGGAAGCAAAATCTTGTACATACTTGTTCAATGGGCTGAAGCCTGAAAATGTGCCATTGAAATCCCCGTCCAAAGTGCCTTCTCGGTGAGGTCTCGCGGCTGCCCGACTCGCGTGAGCCAGGATGGCCCCATCAAAGCCTTCCGTGTGAGGCGGCCAAGAGCCTTGAGATCTGGCGCATAATGTGAGGCCGCCGCAGYCTTTCAAGCCTCCTCCTGCAACGGCCGGAGACATGTAAACATGGCGTCTGTACCGTACCTGCATCCACGACCCCCAAACGGCCCTGCCAAGCCACCCGATGATCTGAAATCGGGGTTCCGGGAATCAAKAGCGCGTGTGGGGAAGGATGCGCCATCTCGCGTGGGGAGCTTTGGAGGAGCCTCCACGGGGGGGCGGGTGCAAGACGGGGGGGCGGGTGCAAGGGTGGGAAACTGCCTATTGGACGACACCGACGGCAACGAGTAAGGCAGAATGGTTGCCCATGCAAGGCGGCTGCCAAGGCAACATGCACGAGACGATTTGGGGGG
>QYSG01000904.1:0-10339 GCA_003988875.1 Lachnum nothofagi
CCAGGCACATGGCGCGTTCCTTGGACGTGGCCCCTCTTATCGGCATGCATGAGATATGCACGCCATCATCACAAAGCTTTATCGGACAACACCTCGCTCTGCCAGACCCCGCGCGGTTATCTCGCAATCTCCAGCCTTCCACCCGTGCCAGCGCCATAGGCCGCCTTTGTCCTGTCATGGCCGGCGCGTTATCGTGGATTTGGCACAAGTCCGCTGACCGAGGGCTGCGTGATGACTGCTCACGGGCGCAGCGGTTTGTGCCTACTTGCCAGCCTAGTCCTCAAACATCCGGGTACCCAGGTAAATAAGACCAACGCGTGCCTCCCACTCCTCCTCTTCCTTTCTTCTCTCTCTCATCTATCAAATCACATAATACAACACCAAAGCAGCTTCAGATATCATCATCATACAGTTATTTCTCTTTGTTTTCTCAATAGACGGATAGTTGCATTCACTTGCTAATTACCCGGCCCCACGATCCTTTATCTATCAGCCTCGCCTGACTCACTCGCCGAGTGCAGCGTCCGACCCCTATCTCTTTGTCCAGGAGCTTCTGAGAAGTCACTCTCCTCATCTAATCACCACTTAACTGTGTGTGATTGGCGCCTTCCCCACCAATATCTCGATACAGTCACCCGGCGACTTGCTACTTCCCTCGTTTCGATAGACGGGTTTTAAACACCTATACTCTCCCTCCTAATACAACTTCCACTTCTCCCATCATCATTTTTCCGGCATCATATTGCAGGATAATCCCATCGCCAAGTCGAGCAGTCAGCTGGTCTTTCGCATCATCGGAGACAAAGGACATCCGGCCTCACTGAGTCATATCAAAGCAAGCATATCACCGAAGCTCGCTCCAACCGCAACCAGCTTCCCAACGAGCTACCCTTGATATCATTACCTTTTATACGCAGGACTCCAGGTCAACGGCAATTATCATGTCTTCCACCTCTGCCTTCGACCCCATCTCTCCAATCCACACCCGCGACATCCGCTCTGCGGCCCAGGCCTACAAGCGCGACAAGGACGCCAGCGAGAAATGGAGCAACGGCGTCCGGCCCTCCGCCGGCGTAGTCTGGAACGCGTACTTCGTCGGTGACGAGCTCGCCGGTGGCAGCGAAGCCCAGCGTGAGAAGGTCCGGCCCCAGAAGCAGTGGTCTCAAATGTACATCCCCCTCTCCCCCCTATCATACAATCGCAAGCTAACATATATCTCTTGCAGGAACTCCGATCACAAGTCTCACGCGAACAAGAACCCCAAGCCCGCCTCTCACTCTGCCAACCGCTACAACCATGCCAGCGGCCGCCTCGACCGCAAAATCGACGCGACCGTCGAAGCCCACGACTCCTCTTCCTCCCCGCTCTCCAAGTCCCTCCTTGAGCTGCTACCTCAGCACGCAAACAACACAAGCTCAGCCATAAACACTGCTCTCAACGCGGATGCGGGAGTCTTCTACAGCTACGATAGGATCGCTAGCCCGCGTGACAAGGTTGCCCTCGGCGGACTTGTCGAGCAGGCAGAGAAGAAGTGGATGAGCGAGCAGACAGACCGGATTGTCAAGGGCGAGTATGAGATCTTGGATACCGATGGCGAGACTACGGTTCTCAAGGGTAAGAAGAAGAGCCCGAAGCAGAAGGCTGCGAAGGTGCACGCTGTGAAGGATGTTGAGGATGAGGATGATGGGTTTGAGCTCATCTAAGTTGTCAATATTCTGGACTGGGGGTGCTTGATTTGTGATGCGGCTGAGTTAGTTGCCTTGATGGTACTCCACCTTCTTTCACTTCTTGCTTGCGTCGGTGTTACTCAGGCGGGCGTTCATGGTATAGCTTACCCACGCGGGAAGGACAGCTCTACCTATTTCTCTTGTTCATTCATTCTCATTCATGGATAGATAGCCTACCCTGTACATATCCTAGGGAAGGATGGCTTTGACATTGGGGCTACGGTGTTAGGTTGGTTGCATGGCATAGCTTACCCAGTGCGGGAAGGATAGCTTGCTTAGGTTCTGGGTTGGGAGTTGGCATTGGTAGACACAGACACGGATTATCAAGACTACTGTTTACGGTGTGGATGATGTGCCACGGAATCAGGCGGGTTGTTTTGAATGACTCGTTACGCTTTGCTGAGTGAAACGTCTCGGAGAACTCCACCAGGTCATCTTCATCTCTTTCACGTGATACAGTCAATCATTTTGGCTCAGTTCCCCGAATCTCATCCCATCCCCAGTCAACTCTTGAACTTCATTGAAGACTCCTTTAAGACTACCTCCCCTATAAGACCGCGCTAAGAATCCTATTTTCCCCTCAAAGAAACCAGTCACATGACTCTCACAATTTCCTGTCTCGGCTCCCTCCCCTCGCTCCCTTCGCTCCCTCTTTCTTCCCTCGCCTTATCACTCATGAATGATCACTAAACTACCATGCAAGTGCATCATTGGATTCGATGTATGAAGTTCGTGTACCTATGTAGCTCTACTGTCGAACGGTGACAATTGCAGCACTGCCGAATGGGAACTAGTTCAGATCCTTTGTCTCTGCGTTGAAGCGCGGTATTTTGATTTTTCTTCTTTCGTTGTTTCCGTTCAGGTATCTTTGAGTGGCTTGATATTTGTTAGCTTATTCGGCTTGGTTGGTTGGTCGAAGATTGCGTTGAGAGGCTCAAGAACATCGATCTGCTGGATGTAGCAGGGGGATCTCGGGCTGCATACCGATCTGATATTTCTAGATCCGAAAAGCCACGTGGGGAATCATCTCTTCTGGGAAGTAGATGCCGAGCCAAGTAAGCTAGCTGGTGTCAAAACGGAGCCTAGCCGGCTCACGTTTCAGATTAGCCGAGCCCCTTTTATCCATATTAAACACTTCACGAATTCCATCAACCACAAGACTACCGCTTCCAATATTTTGAAATTGCTGGATTTGTTATGGAACCATATCCTCCATATTCATCGTTCTTCAGCTACCGGTTTGTGCTTGGCAACGGTCCTGTTCTGGCGAGGAGTGAATGGGATAATGCGTGGTGTGAAGAAGAACGGATGCTGAGAACTTGAAATGAAACGCTTCTATGTAACTGTAACTATGGCGTGATATGTAGTGGAAGATCTGGGGTTCCGTAGTGCATAGAGAAATAGGGGCTCGTCGCCTAATTTTTCCGGGGGCGTACACGGTGGTGGAACTACTCCATAAGCGGGAAGCCCGTGTTTGAAAGATGAGTTCTTTCCTCTGAGTTTCTATGGTACGAAGATATTCTTGTATACACGGCGTAAAAATAGAGGATCTCATGGAATTTCAGCCTCGGGGCGAAATGCCAAACTCACTTTGATGCTGTAGCTCTCTCATCTTCACGCCTTTGTACGAAAGCTTCAAATGAATTAGTCAAAAGTCTTGGACTAGATGATACGATTGCAACGCTAAGAGGTCTAGGCGTAGAAATACTATTTCTAAAACTTGCAAGATTGCACCAATCATGTTCTTGTTTTTGACTATGTCTGCCTTGTTCTATCACGTCCTCTCCCGAAACTAGAAATTCTGCGCCAATGATTTTGCTCTCTAGGTCTTGGACTCCATCCAACCCAGTCACACGCAACGTCCCGTCCAAAGATTTTCCACCACAATTTCCCCATTTTTCCTTCCCGCCTGGCGCCTATATACTTCTTAGACGACCTCGTTTGTCTCTTACGCCCTAAGTCAATCTCCTGCGGTCTATGATCTTCAATATGCATACTCTTAGTACAGCTGCGCTTCTCGGCTCTCTGGCTAGTACGGCCATCGGACATGGGTATGTCTCTGGTATTGTCGCTAATGGCGTCTATACTGGCGGTTGGCAGGTGTCGTATTGGTATGATATTGTGAATAAGGTCGCGTATCCGCAGACGCCTGGGGTATGTATATATTTCAAAAACTTCGCCCCCACCTCCAGCTTTGGGGAAGCTTGGACATAAGGAAAGCTACAATATGCTTACACTAAGATCCTTCAGTGGTACGAAGAGGCCTTGGATCTCGGCTTCATTGCTCCAGACCATTACGCGTACGTGAAACTTCTCCCCATTTTTCAAGAACAGCCCACAGACTAACACAGCTCAGAACCTCCGACATCATCTGCCACAAAAACGCCGTCAACGCCAACGTCTCCGCCACCGTAGCAGCCGGCTCAACCGTAGAATTCCAATGGACGACTTGGCCGCACAACATCGGGCCCGTCTTGACCTACGTTGCTAATTGTGGCGGAGACTGCAAACTCGTTCGTTTCCTCTCTTTTCTATTTTTCTTGTTCTGAAGATGATGGACACTAATGAGTGAGTTAGGTTAATAAGGCAAACCTCGAATTCGTCAAAATCGACCAGTCCGGCATCAACCTCAGCACTCAAGTCTGGGCAACCCAGGATCTAATCAACAACAACAACTCCTGGACGACTACTGTCCCGAAGACTCTCGCACCCGGTAACCCCATCCCCTCCTTCTCCCATCTTCCCCTAACCCCTACCCCACCCCCCTTTCCCCAATCATCTCACTATCCAAAAACTAACAACGGATAGGTCATTACGTCTTCCGCCACGAAATCATCGCCCTGCACGGCGCGACCTCCATCAACGGCGCCCAGAATTACCCGTTCTGAATATCGACGTCACGGGCTCTGGGACCGCGAACCCGACGGGCGCGCTGGCGACCACGTTTTATAAGTCTACGGATCCGGGGATTTATTTTAATCCGTATACGACGCTGGCGAATTATACGATGCCGGGGCCGGCGCTGTGGACTGGGTAGGGAGAGGTCTTTGATGGGATGTGAGAGGTCTTTGATGGGATGTGAGGAGTGGGTTAATGTAAGGAAATGGGAAGGTGGAGTCGGAGTCGGTCGTTTATTTGAAGAGTGAAGCAGGGGATTGGTCATCAGACAGAGCAGGGTGATTCTGTAAATTTGAGGCTACTAATGCTCAGAGCACCTTCTCTGTGCAATCATATTGCCTCCCATGAATCCGGTGTCAGTCGGTCGCATTGCCACCAGCATGCAGAAATAAAAACTGCACCACATATCACCAACATCCGCACCTTGTTCTGCTTCTTCATCCACTGCCCCAATTGCTCTCATGCAAATCCATTTCTCATCAAGACCCAGCCCCTCATTTCTCCCAACAAAGCTCAATCTTATGCCCCTTGACACTCGAATTAAACCACTCATAAATCTCCACCTCCTGCTGCACCGGCCTCGCCCCCCTCAGCACACTACTCACCACCAGCCTCTCAACCGCCATATACAGCTCCCACGTCGCCAGATTCTTCGCAATACAGCTCCTGCTCCCCGCGCCCCACGCAAAGAAGCTCTTCTCCTTTTCCTCCTCTGACTCATTATCCTTCTCCAGCCACCGTTCCGGCTGGAAAGAGAAAGGCTTAGGGAAGATGGTGGGGTTGAAGTGCAGCTCGTAGGCGGAACACCCGACGACGGTGCCGGCTGGGAAGTGCACGTTCTTGAATATCCAGCCGCCTGGGGGCACGACGTGCGGGAGCCGCGTGGGATTCGCTTTGGAAATGCGGAGGCCTTCTTTTATTATGGCGGAGAGGTAGGGGAGGGATTGGATTTCTTGCTTTGAAGCACCAAGTGCCTCGTTCGCTAGGAGCTCTTGGCGGAGGGTCTCGTGCCTAATCAAAGTGTAAGTCCTAGCTGATAAGTGAGAAGGGAGGAGACTTACTTGTCGGGATTCAGAGCCAGTGATCTGCACAGTGTTGAGAAGTTCATACCAGTGGAGTCCGTCCCTGCGAACATCACGTCTTTGCACTGCGCCGTAACTTCCGACATCCCCAGACCGATATCCAGTAATCGTCCCGGGTACGTCAACGCGCCCTTCCTCGGTGTATTCTCACACAAATCTTCCACATACCCATCCATAGTCTTCACACTAGCCTTCAGACCCGCCTCCGTCTTCCTCTCACTGAAGACCGTCTCCGCAGCCCAGACGATCCAGATAAACAGCGTCGTCGGGAGATAGAAGAACTTCCCAAAGCCCACAATCGAATCCACAAACAGGTTCGCGCTCATACTACTCCCGTCCTCACTCGTCGCATTATAGTTCTTATCAAACAGATGCGTAGAGATCGAATCAATCGCCAGGCTCCTTCCCAGATTCAACACATCCACCACCCCAGCTTCCTCCTTCTCCCGCTTAAACCGCTCCACCATGCGATCCGCACACTCATCAAGCGCTGCTTCATTCTCCCTGATACTCTTCGTCGAAAACAGCGGCAGCACGGCTTTCGCTCGCGGGCTCCGATGTTTCGGATCCAGCGTGCTGAATAGCGTCTCGTGGCCCTCGAGATCGAAGTTCTTGTAGCAGGAGGCTTTGAGGAAGCCGCCTTTGGTGATGTAGATGGGGGGCACGGCTTCGTAGTCGCTGATGTTGACTTCGTTGGGGGCGATGCGGAGGAGGGGGCCGTAGACAGAGTGGAGGGAGTGTAGCGCGGTGGCTTCGTCGCCGATGTAGGCGTGGTGCCAGATCCAGATGGGGGTGAGTTTTGCGGGGAGGGGACCCGGGATGTGGGAGAGTGGGTGGAGGTAGATGTTGTAGATGCATTGGAATAGGA
Source organism: Lachnum nothofagi (assembly GCA_003988875.1). Lineage (NCBI taxonomy): Eukaryota > Fungi > Ascomycota > Leotiomycetes > Helotiales > Lachnaceae > Lachnum > Lachnum nothofagi. The sequence goes on from QYSG01000904.1 coordinate 6,576, forward strand.
TGAGTGTAGTTGCGGTGGCGAGCACAGTGAGGACTGGGTGAGTGAGCGCGATGCTCGTTAGCGGATCGAGAAGACCCATGATGGTTCGGGCTAGTCAATTGACTTGAAAGTGAAAGAAAATGAAGGACTGAAAAGACCTTTATGCCGAATTCATCAACGGTGGGATGAGCAGACTTTTGGTAGCGCTGGCGGCTGATGACTCAAGTGAAGTCTAGCGAGTGTGGGGTATCCTCATCGGCCTCATCGGCACTTATCGGCCCCTATTTTAGGCGAGGCTCCCTGAATACGGAGATCGCGGTCAAAACACTCCGACCTTTAGGGAGATGGACTGGTTTACAAAGCTTGTTAATAGTTAATGGCCTTTTAGTATTTAATATCCTGGGTTTATAGGAACTTAACCGGCATATTATAGAGCTGGCTATTCTATCGGCTTAGATTATTATAGCAACCGCTAATTAGCAGTTTACAATAGGCTTCCAGGGGTTTCAGGGGCCTTCTAATGGATTTCAGTGACTTGAGACCTGTAATTATAGCGCTAAATAGCGTTTTGGCCTTTAGAGAATGGCTTACCTCCCTGAAGGTCGGAGTTTTTGACCGCGATCTCCGTACCGACACAAATATGTCTATCGAGAATTTGAAGGGCTTTCGTGATCGACTGATCTGCTAGAAGAATCGAGAGAATAGAATATCCTAGGATTACGTAGGAGCAAGTATTTTATTTGAAACGTCATTGACATACATTGCATCTTCCCAAATATGCAATCTACTGCTTCCAGCTCCCAGCTGGAACAATCTCAAGAAATAGCTTCGACCGGGTGACAATACGCACTTTACCATTTGATTGGGTTTCAAGACCATTTGATGCCCAAGAAACGCCGTTTGAATTGTCCTTGAAACTAAGTTGGTACAGCAATATGCGGAATAAGATGACTTCCCCCTCACGACGAAAAGAATTTCCAGTGTGCTTCGGAGCTCCTTGTCGCTAACCCCCCTGCTCCGAAACACCCACGTGGTGCGGGGGTCAGCCTGCATACCGGGCGAACCAGTGAGCGTGAGGCAATATGGAAGCCTGCATAACGTACCTTCTCAACTTCACCTGAATGTTGAAATTTTCAGCAATATCAACAATGTTCTCTATGGCTTGCCATGGACTCTCAAGGAACCTTGACAGTCGAGCTCTGCCTAGCCGGACTTCTCGATTTGCTCGACAAAGCAATTCCTTTCCAGATCAACGTGGCTGGTGATGGAACAGACGTGCCTGAAACAGCGGTGGGTATCCGTGATGCGCTTGTGTATATTGCTGCTTCGTTGCTCTTGATACAGGAGAACTTTGCGGTACATACGGATGGGGCCTCGGAAAAGAAATTTGTGCCCTTCGAAAGGACTTTACTGGCGCTGACAGGATGCGTGAAGACGTTTGCGAGATTTGAGATGCTACATACGCCTGTTGCAAAGAAGAAATTTGCGAAGGAGCAAGATCAACAAAATCAAATGATGAATATCGTGAAGGAGTTGGAAAAACATGCCGCGGTTCTGGATGAAATCACAGCCAGAATGCACAAGTAACAAGCTCCTTTTACGCTTCCCTCGGGCTACTTAGCTGACACTTCGAAGCGAGGCCGACCTGAAGGAAGACTGGAATGTGCTCATATCCGATAGCAATCTTGCTATGCCAGAGCCAAAAGACTTATCCGCCTATCTAGCATTCCTGACTACGTCCCCTGTTCCGGTAAAGTTGTCCGAAATATCTAATAGCTATTGGTATACATCACAAATTGAAGCGAATAGAAAAGGAAAGATCAGTCCTGAAGAGAATTTCACAAGATTCTCCCCTTTCTACAACCTCACCATCACCACCGGCCTGCCACCTTCCAAATCTCTTGGGATTCTCTCAGATCATAACACCAACACGAGGAGTTGGCCAACAGACCCCGAAGTCCAAGCCAAGACCAATATGCAGATCGAAGAAGACTTGCGGCGCTGGAATGAGGAGAAATCAAAGCAGAGAGAAGTCCTGCTTACCGGTAAGTGTCTACAGGTTTTGGAATGATTCAGCCTGGCTGAAACTTGCAGGATTAGGCGGCCGAGAAATGATAAGAGATATGATGCAACAGCTCAAACGATCATCTGAACTTGGTTCAGCAGGGAGGTCTGATACGAATACTCGCCATAAGATATTCAACTATTTACTTTTACATCTTGAGTTTGCCGTGCGGCGGGTAGACAAGGATCACTGGGAGAAGAATTCGGAGGTCAGAACTAATGTACGAAGTCCCGTCTTCGACTGTCAATCGTCGTAACCTCTAACATGAAACAGGTATGGGCAATTATTGTATGCATGCAAAGGGACCTAGTGCCAGACGACCCGACACCATCTCGTCTCCTCCCAGCTTTCACCCACCTCTGGGCCGACGCGGACGTGAGAACAGCTCTGGAAAACCGCGTCTCTGGCCCATTTTCCAATTTCGAATAGTATGTCAATCAATCTTCCCCTCTCTGACTTCATTCTAACACAAAGCCAGCTTCTTCAACGACATATCTCGCATCTTCGCACCAAACTACACCCCGACCGCAGACGACATCGCACATATCGACAATATATCCCTCTACTCAACATTCACCACAGTCAGTGTCCTTTACAATAACACAACATACCACTTCCTCGATATCCGCCCGCAAGGAGAAAGAAGGAAGGTCATCCACCAACTCGACAACATCTCCGCCATGCTCTGCTTCGTGGATATCTCCGAGTACGACGAGCTGTTGTTTGAAGACGATCACGTGGTAAGTATTGATCCAGAGGTCAGCTTTCTCCTCACTACTTTCTACATCCCACTTCTCTAATTCCTTTCCGTACTCTTTCATGTGACACCGGGGTCCAAGTGAATTACCCCTTCAGCCCTCAGACTGCGAAGCTGTTTTCAGGAAATTGTAGGGTGGTCAGAATCACTTACTAATGATGGCTCACTAGACCCGTCTCGCCGAGTCCCTCACTTTCTTCGACTCCATTGTCAACTCCCGCTGGTTCACCAACGTTGAAGTCATCCTTATCTTCACGAACATCGAGACTTTCCGGCGCAAAGTCTCTTCATCCCCGATTTCGAAAACATTTGGGGAATTTAAAGGTGGTGCGGATGCAGATGCGGGCTTGGCGTTCTTTACGAGGATGTTTGAGGAGAAGGATAGGAGGGGAGGGAGGTGTCTGGGGGTTGAGTATACGTGGGAAGGAGACAATGAGTTGATGGGGAAGGTGGATCTGTGCTTTAATACGAGCGTCAAGGCCAGGCGGGAGCGAGCTGAGATAGTAAGCCGTGATTGAGGATTCTCAAAAGTCTTGCTCTAGCTAACGAGCGGGTGGTTGTATCTGTATGTATCATCGGTAACTAAACCAAGTAAAGCCGTGTAGATGTGTATAACTCGATCCGTGTAAACGTGTACCCCTGTATCCGTCTATATCCCCAAAGAGATTCGTTGTCTCGTCCTGAAAGAATATTCGTTATCCCAGAAAGAGAGTCGTGATCATTATATCGGAAATCCCCGTCGATATAGTCTCTTCTCAACGCCCGCTCTTACTCCGTATACTACACCTCTTTAACAAACCCCACCTCAACAACCCTATCAGTCGGCACCCTCAAATTCGCCACCTTATTCCGCGTATTCTCGCGCATCCACAAAAACATCCTCAATACCACCCTCCTCCACAGACTCGTCCCCGCCTTGATCTTCATCTGCTCTTTCCCGATAATATACAGCACCTGTCTGCT
>QYSG01000937.1:0-10989 GCA_003988875.1 Lachnum nothofagi
CTTAAAGACGAAATTGTTCCCGAAGTAGAAGTCCTGACGGCTGGAAGTTGAAATACGGTCAGCAAATTTTCTTACTCAGACTTCACGCTCTCTCAGGTCCCCTGGGAAAGCCAAGCGAATTTGTTCAATTGAAGTGACTAACCTGATGCTTGCATCATGCTCCAAGGCGCCGAGAACGGTGAGTTGCTTCAAGTCGAACCATGTGGCATTGGGCTCGTGGTTTGCAACAAGAGCTTGCTGAAACATGACCGTGGCAAGCCCAACGCTGAAGCCAAGTCCTCGGTTCAAAGCCCCAACAACGATATCCTGTGTGAGATTCTTGCCGTCGTGTGGGAGACAACCATGATTCGCCAAAGTGTTCAAGCCAGGACACGGAGCACGGACTGGAAAATCAGATTATTAGCTTTGCTCAAGCCAAAAAAAAGTGTATCCTGCATTGCTTACAGTCGTATGCAGTCGCGGGCCTCCATCCCTCAATAGAGCCTTGTGCAGAGACAAGACCAGCGGCCAAGATGGCAGACACAAAACAAACCTTCATTTTGGCTGCTTATTTGCTTTGAATTTCCAAAGAAGCTTAGACTAGAGGAGTCAAAGTTCTGTTAGACAAAAAGAGTTGGACAGACCGAGAGTTTAGATAGAGATTCAAGGGAGATCTTCAGCGCTACCATGTCACGGCGGAAAAGATGTGAACGGCCTTTCATAAAGGCATAGCCTCTATTAGAAACAAAACGGTATGGCCTATGAAGAAACCATCCGAACAACTACGAGGTAGTTTGCGCTGACAAAGAGCCGCAAGGCGTGATTCCGGGCCTCCCCAGTAAGAGCCAAGCTTTCTGTTCCTGGTTTCGGATGTATAATTCACTATTAAATCATCCACAACAGCCTCACAATGTCATCGTGCGACCAATAGAATGTAGATGATTACTGTACTACAGTCGCCTCCTTCCAATTCCATGGGGATTGCCGGGGCACTACCCCGCCATGTCGAATGCCCAGGCAAAGTAAAACAAGATGATCATTGCCTTCATCCAATGAGATATGACTAGTAGAGCTTATCGAAACATCTCAAAGCTCTTCGATCTGAAATTCCAACCAGCATCTTGCTTTCGTCAAACAAGAGTCTGTCAAATTTGCTTGTTTTTTGATCAATAGTAGCTTTTCCGCAGATAAGCTTAATGTAGGAAGCCCCCTTTTGATCATTCAAAATCTCAAAGGGGTAGAGAGAAATGAAGTACTGACTGCTGTAGTTACTAGAATTGTGTGCGGTTCCCATATCTCGTATAGTCCTTGGCCTTAGACTTAAGACGGTGAATATGGTATCCATGTACCGAACAGGGATCCTGTGCATCGCATCCTTCACGCCCATTGTGCTTAAATCAAGTTGCAGATCGTTCCGACGACCGTGGTCGAGTTAGTTAAAGAAATGGCGCTGGCTGCAAAACACCAATGAGTAGCCCTAGTTGGCCACCCATTTAGTGCTTGCTTTAGCATATAAATCTCTTTAGAAGAAGGGAGGCATCTGTAAAACCGCTTCAGCCAAAAAAGATCCTGATCGAACATCGTTACGTTTATGAATGCGAGATGAAATGCGAGTACGAGGTTGCGTAGCACCTAATGACTCTGGGAAAACACAGACAACCAAAACGTCGACCGACAAAGTTAGTCATGTGCAAACAGAAACTAAGATGATCATTATTTTGGACATAATTGTGTTCCCTTTACCTTCGTAGTGAGGTGGTTCAAGTATTCCCCCTACACTACCTCGGGTAGTGTAAATATTCGATATGGAACACGTAGCGATACAGAACAGCTAAGTAAGCGTATGCAGCATGCCTTATTAGCCGTTTCCAGGCTGATTCTCAATGCTTACCTCGCTTGTTTTGCTTAGAGCGTACTCTAAACAATACAGGCTCCATACAAAATACTGGCGTAGTTCTGGTCCTGTTCCGTTTTGGTTCGAAACACTACCGCCGGTAATGTAGGGGGAATACTACCATTATTAGTGTTTTTGAACTTGTATTAAATTAAACATTTGGGTCACAAAACCTATGTAACTTGCAAAGAAGTGAAAGCAAGCCGGATCGCGAGGCCGCTGAGAGTATAAGCGTACTCTGATACCGACTACTATAAAGAGATTATCAGCGGTTCGCATAATTCGTATACAGTACTCAATAACTCTAGACATTGAATGGAAAATATACAATTCATATATCGGATGAGGGTTTTATTTGTTATATATTCCATTTTCTTCGCGCTTAAATCAAATTGTCAAGTTTTGCGATAATTATAGTTGATTTGTTTACTGAAAATTTTGATTAAAAGTTATCAAATATACATATGCAAACTAAAATGCAAGTACAAGGCCTTTTGACACTGGATGACTTAGTGCAGAATATTCTAGCTAGAGCAGACGGAGCAGACGAATAAATGTGCATTTTTGTTTTCAAGTAAACCTCATCCGGAAAATGTAAGTAAGGTTGAGTTCAGGCCAGAGTAATCTCTGCATTCCCCGTGGTGATGCAGGAGCTTTTCTCTGCGGCTTCCCGCAGCGACTTCGCACTTGTACTGGCTGCATCTACGCAGGTCCTTTGCATGGAATGCAAAGTCAAAGAAATGTGCCGGCGAACATGACAGTATGAAAAACATATCTTCTAAACACGATGACGCCCATAGCCTGGGCTCATTGCTTSAGATGCTAAGGCATTTGAGTTGCTTTCTCAAACTAGGACCTCGCCGTCATTGGTAGAGTAGAGCCAGTAGTGGCATAATGTCGGTCGAGATCCGAAGAAACCCTCTGCGAAAGTAATTATTGACGAAACTTTCCTATGATTGTCTGTGTTGACTTGAGTTTTGAGAGGTTGYTTTCTGATTATGTGCAATTTCCAGGAGTCCAGTGAACCTTCCAATCAGAATATCGACGACTTCCGGTAGTGTTGACCCATCTTCCATAACAACCCCGTCTTCGAAATCATACCAGCAAGGTCGCGGTATTTTGAAGAATTTGTGCCCTTTGCAGTAGTCCATTTCTCCATTGCTATTCTCCCAAGTAGCATAACAATYAGGGCAGAAGTCTATATCGAAACAATCCAAACATGTAAAACGTGGGCCTTTGACATATGACCCGAAATCCCCGCAAAGGTCACAAGAGCAAGAATGCTCGATCACTGGGCCGCGGATCAATTCTTGCTCATAGAACACCGAGRCATAGTCATAGTATTCAGGTCCCAAATGGAAGATRAATTTRGCGAGCCGTTTGTAGCAATAGTGGAAGTGAACGCCTTGTTGCCCTTGAACCATGTTCAAAAACTTCAGTATGTTCGCATAGAGACGAGTTTCATCTAGGAAACTAACATCTTGATCATGAATGATCTCCAAATATGTCGAAAATGGTCGTAGGCTCTTGCTTATTCGTGTGTCGTGAGCAGCCCAATATTGCTGTGCTMTGATCAGATGGGATTAGCAAGGGAAGAACAACACTCACRATTTTACGTCCAAAGCCGYCCAAAACRTTAATATCCGATTTATGCTGCTCTAAAAATGGCAGTGTAAGCCCAGAGTGAGATGATGCGGCTGCTTGAAGGGCTGTGCTGTAGGTATAGCCTATGCTGTCAATGCTGATATTGGCGCCGAATTCTTGAAGTATCTGCACGATTTCTCCATTATCATGGTAAATCGCACGAAATACTGGATTGTCYGCAAAATGAAGCCATGGAAGACCATTAAGAAGAGCTTCATTCATAAGCAAAGACCGTAAGGCGTGCTGAAAGTTGTGGACCGCTGCGGTGCATAATGGACTAGGAGCAATCCCGGTGACGCTACAGCTCCGAGCGGCAGCAAGTACATTATTTGAGTCTTCCCAATCTCTCTGTAGTCTGAAAAATAGATTTGCAACCTTTTGCGTAGACTTCGTCGCCTTCAACGATATCCCCCCTGTCTCRTCCCGAACTAGACTCTCGTTCCAGAAGCACATCAAAGAACAACGAAGAATATTTTTCACGAGTGATGCAACTCTGAAGTTGCTCTCATACAGTGCTGGAGCCTTTACATAGTCGACGAGATGTAGCCATTGGTTTTCCTCATTCTCGTGTTCAAAGAGATGCCGTTCCATCCAAGGGTACACGGCGTCAATATTTCTGAATTCGGAAACTTTTTTGCGTCTTGTATAGGAGAATAATGGAAATTCTCCTTCACTGAATGTACRCTGCTGAAGRCCCTCAATTCTGAGTCCAATAGATGCGACGTAGCCCAGAGTACACATCAAAATGTGATTCTTGCAGGCATTTGTCTCTAGTGCAAACTTTGCCAGTCTCTGCTTCTTGTCTGCTAGGTGGCTTGACAGTAGGTACTCTTTCACAGAATAATGAGCGAGAACAACATTGTGACCTTTTGTCGTGCGAATTAGACTACCACAAAGCTCGAAGATCTCTTCTGGTACTATTAGACGCTCAGAAAAATCGAGAYGGTCTTTATCGGGGTTGAGAGCAATGGCTTCAGCAAGTTCTGTGAAGCTTAGGGGGTGCTCGGACCCCACCAGCCATTGAAGCATTCGAAGGACATATTCATGGTCATSGTMATCGATTGAGAGTAAGATTCGGTCATAAGTCTCATCCAATCCAGCTGGCAGAGCCTGAACGGCATGTTTTAGTGCTCTGGGGGTTCTGAGCTTTTTCAGAGCATCAAGTTGACATTGTATCCAGCGGAACATTCCTTCAGCACGAGAGATAAGATCGGAAACAAGTTCTTCTCTATCCTGGACCGACATGGAAAGAAKTTTAGGCATTGCGGATATCTCTGCGCGAACGTGGGTTTCCATGTCGAGCTCTAGATGTCGAGCTTCAATAGAGAAGGATGGGATGATGGATAAAGCTTTCTTGATGTCATATTCTGGCCGGCTCGACAAAAAGATCCTTAGAGGTCGTGAGCCATCCGGAGTGGTGTGAAGCTTTTTGATCTCGTTAAAAAGTATGCRCCGGCTAGCTCGTGGGATCTCATCTAAGCCATCGATGACGATATATATTGTTCCAGAAGACTGTTGAGGTATATTCTTTAAAAGTTGGAAAAGAACATCGGCCGGAGGCAACTGTCCAGGATGCTTATTATATAKATCTTGGATTGTTGGCAAGATTTGGGGCATTTGTTCGATGAGCTGACGGACAAGAGAGCCCGCAAGCTTGGCAGGGTCCAAAGTAGGTGGATTGGCAAAATCACAATAATGAAAGGCTATTGCTTGGGSATCACTTGAGTCTCCTAMACCCGTCACATGGTCAATCACCTTTGAGCTTCTTCAAGTCAGCCTGTGGTCGATGAAACGAGATGCAACCTCACGTTAGGATTGTTTTCCCAGAACCACCAATGCCACGRAGCCAGAATACCTGTCCACCATCCGTCCAATCGAGAACGGTCTGTTCCTTCAAGAACCATTCAGCTGTGCCTTCTTGCCTCAAAAGCGAGGTCGCTATATGTTTGGCTGTCGGGTCCAAAGTCGACAGCCAGTCAAGTATTTTTTGCTCTTGGTACGCGTCGGCTTTTCGCGATAATTTTCTAACAAGCTGATTTCCTTCATTTTGTATGCGCTCCAAAACTTGGAGAGTGGATGCACTCTGGACCGAAATGGCTGCGTGCAAGTACGTGTAGAGTCGGCCAATACGTTCACGGTTCTTGGTGATCTCCTTCTGCTTTAAAGGCCATAATAAGGTACTCGTAAGATTCTTCCCTTTGGAACCGCTGGCAAGATCACAGTCTCTGATCAAGCTTTTAATCCTGCAAAGAGTGTCCTTACAATCGTCAAGARTCTCTTGCTCTAAAACCATACGCTGGYCATCCAACTGATCCGACAGGGAATATGACACAAGTTGAGCCAGTAGCTTGTGCAAYGAATCAATCTCGCGAATCAGGCTCTTGAAATCTTCGGGAGCTGAAGCGACGCTCTTGACATACTTGAAGCCAGCTGCGAGAACAGCAGCACTCAGGCTCATGAGTCCTGCGATTCCTGAGGCGACTGAAAGCGGATCGGCCATTTCCAACTTTACCAAGTAATATCGCGAAGCTCCTGGGAGATACTCAAGGATCCAGCTTTATTTGTATTTGAATTCAGTTCACAGTTGAGGCTGAGCGCCCAGCCAYGAGGCGAGCAAGTATTGTGCGTGTCGTTCGCCTCACCAGACCGCGCCATTTTATTCGATAGATGCCTGGAGYCTTCAGTACTGTAGGCCTTGCCATGCCAACGTGTCAGGGCTCGGGCCGTCTTCTTGCATGCACATGTTTGCATGGGTAGGTTGTGCGGGGTAATGCGCTTGATATCCACGCATGTTGAACATTGCAGACGATCATGGACTTGCTCATAGATGGAATTCAAGAAGTGTAAGTCTTTCAACACTCCGTAGCTCAGAGAGTCTTACCAGAGAAAAGAGAGATGCAGGAGAAGAAGGAAGAGAGGACAGCAAGAGCAAAGGAGGCYGGGATCTTGCAGACTGGGATCGGATTCACTTTCATCCGCACTTGCAACACTACGCTAGCATTATGACTAGACARTTCTCTTTAAAGTAGATAGAACTCAGAATAATACAAACTTCAAGGCTCTGTYGGACGACAAGTTCGAGCGGATTRTTTGTGCTAAAACAGAACTTCTTGCGCTTAATCCTCTGCCCATTGTCCTCTCTTCGACCTGCGATAYTTTGGAGTCAGTATTRCTCCATTATAGAATATATTGGGGTATTCGTGAGTATTCRAGCACTTCTGAACTCCCAAGTAAAGAAGTTTTGGGGGACAGCAAAGCTTCCTATACTCCCAAAAGTCTCCCACCAACGAATCTGATACTGGGAGATCAAGCATACCAGTGTGTATTGTACCCTCCATSCTTTCCACAATATGGGAACTTAACGAAAGCAACTTGCACATGGTCYGAGTACAAGTCTTTGYCTCCAAGCAACATATCCACGCAATGGCTCKTATGATGAAATGGTGAGACCAAACCATCCGTCTTCTGCCCGCGACTTATCGCTCTATACAGCTTTTTGAAAGGCCAAGCACAGTGAGCCCGATGATAGTTCTGCTTTATAAAGAACCAGGTCCCATCACCCTTCTGCACCTCTTCAAATGCCACTTCTTCCGTATAATTTGAGTCTTGCCAGTATTTCAAGTGCGTGGCTTGATACTCGACGTACTCTGCCTCGATCTCTAGATCTGATCATTCTTCGGGGAGCCAAGAAGATTCCATTGTTTCGAAGACGCACCCTCTTGCCCTGGCTTCCTCTGCTRTRGTGCCGTATTGATCGATTGTCGTTCGAACGAGGTTCGTTTGATAGCTGGCGAATAATAGAATGAGAAAGAATATCTCAAATAAAAATTACACGAAGACCCCTACGAAAGTCAGATGGAACGGCGTTCCATCGAAATCTCGTAGAATTGTAGAATAATCGATTGGACGATACAAAATAGCAGAAAAATAAAACCAGGGATGCGGGGGGTAAGAGCCAGGGGGGTAAGCAGTAGGGTAGATAGTATAATAAAGCTCCATATTAGCTTCTAACTACCTAGCTACCTAGTTCTCCTGCCAGTGCCTCCTGCCATTGCCTTCCTCCTGCCAGTGCCTTCCTTCTGCCATCCCCTTCTGCTATCCCCTTCCTTTCTATTAGTGCCAGTAGTCCAGGGTCCAGTAATCCAGGGTCCAGTAGTCCAAGGTCCAGTAGTCCAGAGGGCCAGTAATCCGAGAAAAGAAAAATATAAAGAAAAAGAAATAGTAAAGGGAAAAGATTTTTTTAAGTTATCTAGCTTTGAAACAAAGCCCTGCCTATAAATAAGACTTTTTTTTGTTTAGTGTAATGAAAATAGCTTCAAATAAAGCCCTAAAAGTTCGCTTCCGCTTTTATACTTTGCCGTATAATTTTATTTTTTGATTAATATGTTAAAAATGTAATTTTCAGGCTTTTAATATACTGTAATTTATAGTATACCTTAAATTCAATAAAATTCGTTCTATTTGACTTTCATAGGGGACGCGTCGTGAYGCCCTAGACCGAGGTGCTTTCAATCCATCTTCAAGGGCGAGTGCCTCGTAGGCTGTACTTCTTGAATTGTTCATCGACGCCAGTGTGGYTGCTTTCCCTTCCTGTCTCCCTCAGTATGATCAAGTGTCTTATTGGGTGTGATATACTATGTCCCTTGTTACGGTGTCTTTGCGTGCAAAAAGTTAGGGGTGAATAGTGTAACGAGAATCCGTTGCTCTGTTTAGCAAGAACGCGGGGTTCTGATGCCTTCGGCWTCCTGATTTTAATRCAACCCGCAGTACCGATACAAATGGGCCTATCCATCTCGGAGTGAGGGAATTATGAAAGATGGGGGAAAATACAGAGCTTGAGCTTGCGTGTTAGCGTTCCTGCAATGTCGATCCTTCAACTTATCACCTACCACGTACGCAGCACACGACCATATAGTACGTGAACAATCACCCTAACTAGTGCTACTGGTGCCGTATCAAGAGTTCCTGTTCCTTACTAAGTCTCGTATGGCTTGTCTCTGTCGATCCTCTGCCTTTAAGTTTCCGACAYGTTTGGGATAAGCGGGAGGGAAGGATAGGTTGAGTTTACACTGCCGCTKAATGAAAGCTATCTCGTATCCTCTCTGAAGCACTGGAAAGTTGTTGAAATTGACTTATTTACTAAAAGAGAGATTTGTCACAGYTTTGGAATTGTGTTGAWGGACATATTCTCAGAGACTACTCGTAGAGGGTTTTTAAATCACGCYGCTATAATTACAACCTCATGGTCCTTAAAGGAYCCCTTAAGTTTTGGCATTTAGAGCCTCGCAGAGATGGCAGGGGCTTGCAGGGRCTAAAGCCCCAGATTTCTCGGTAGCTACRGGTCAAACCTCGCTAAAGCCCCTATTCGGTGGGAACCGTAGGATTCTTCCCCGCCACGCTTAAAGCTTACCAAGCTGCTTAGCGCTTGTAGGAAAGTATCATCCATACAGGTTCCCGACATACAACTCACTTAGGAAACTTCTTCTTGAYAACATACTACAACTACCTCCGCCAAAGTACCCCTCACCGAGACTTCGTACGGCGACCAAGCCCGGATAGACCCATTCGTGATTTACGCGCTGCAGGRTTCTCAAGGGCGGGGTGAATGGAAGAAGTCTCTTGAAATTATCCACTACCAATTATGCCTCCAAAGCGAGAAGATTGCTGCAATTGCTAAGTCGTCGCGGTCACTATAGATACGCAACTCCAATATCATACAGATTTCGGAACGCTTGAATGCTTGCAATCTGAGTAAAGAATTCGAGAGAAATCTTCCATCTTATTCTCACTCCTTGATAACTACCCAAGGTATTTCTTGATTAACTTGATCCGCAGTCATGTCTTGCGTGTCACGCTAAGCTTTGACTCCAACCCCCCAGATACCGGCATTGGCCTCGTTGACCGTGAGATCACCGTCCTAGAAATGCTCAGAAAATATTCGACTGGCACATTAGAGTAAAACTACCTTTTCTGGGACTGGCAGAGCGGTGACAGAGATGGCCMTAACGGCTGCGAAGAGAGCTTGGGTGAACTTCATGACTGAACGGGTAACGAATAGCTTGGGGAGTGAGGAAAACTATGTTCTTGAGATCTGCCTGTGCTACAACGTGAGAAGGGAGGGGGAGTTCCCTGTACTTATAAAATCCACCCTGTTTATCAAAGTCTGTGCAAGATCAAAAGAAGGCAACTCCACTGTGTGAAACAATTGACTTAGTTCATCTTTCCCAGTATCAKATACATACCGTATTCCTTGGAATTTAAAATGAGTGGAGAGTTGAGAAGTCATTCTATTAGACAGGAATAAGAAGGTCCGGCGAGAGCGAATGYCACTTCGCTTTCTCCGCAGATACTTCCGCTTTTAGTATCAGACAGAAGAATAACCTAAACTTCTAGAAAGTCTCTAGTGACRAAAAGCACTACTTAATAGAGCTTCTAGCGCGTGAGAGGATACGGGGYAGGTTGAAGGATTCAGTTTGCAGATATTTAGAGCTAAATGCGCCGTACTCGTGGGCCCATGTTTCCCATTAGGAAGCTCAAAGGCAGATCTCTCTAGTTTTTCTTCGTCTGTGTCATATGATGGGACTCTTCGAAATTCCCCTTTGGGACCTCGGACGTGATAGCCTTCACTTTTATCTTCATTTTCCCCAGAGTGKGCTACCCTGCGTCCTCAATTTCTCAACATGCTGCTCGGACCATTCAAAAARGATACTGCATATCTTCCTCTGCACCAGCAAGAGAAAGCAAGTCTTGAAAATATCCAAAATTCTGCCTCAACAWGTGACAATGTCATCATGAACAACAAAGAAAATGATTTTTCAACGTTAAGGAGTTCAATTTGGACACTCTGGATTGCCATCGTCATTCTTACSGCGTCGGATATTTATTTTCTCTGGAAAAGAAATAGTAGTAATGGGATGAACTTGCCCAAAAATGCTGTATTCTRTGAGCACAATCGTGCAGCCTTAGACAGAAAACACAACCTGACGTTCCTGCTCTGCCTCTAGCTCCAGCCTCTTCCATACTCCGCTATCAAAACATCCGGACTTCGTCGGGAGTACAGGATGATAGATCTCCTTACCAAGGCGTTCCAAACGAAGAGAACGATCAACTCTGAGAGGATCTGTATAACTATGAGCTCTTGTCCTAAGTTTCTAACGCCTACAGACTCCCTAATAACACTTCCTAGTCCGCGTCAGCAAGATTCCCATGAGCGACGCAGCGYAACTCACCAGCAARACCGTACCTATCGGTAATGAGCCAGGGAACTACGTCGTCACCCTCTTCTGTTTCCGGCACGCGATCTACAAAAATGGACTAATTGCAGCTGAGGGGGAGACCGAAGACGGCCTGACGCTATATCACCTTGATCATTGCGTAGACTCGCTRAGACAAARCCTAATGTGCGCGGGGGATGTGACGCCGATTCCATTTGCTTGGTACAATGAAACAGAGTCTTACGAGACGTATAGCGG
>QYSG01000970.1:0-15811 GCA_003988875.1 Lachnum nothofagi
CGTCACCCGATCCTCTCTCGCAGCTCTCAGCTCCTTTGCAGAAATACCATTTTTTGTAACTTCGAGGGATTTCGGGTCGACGGCGTCTTCGGGGTGTTGAAGGAAGGTGATTCGTTGGCGCATTTTGGGAGTATACGTATTGGGGAGGAGGGGAGTAAATAATGTGAGGTGAAGCTTGGATGGAGCTCATGCAGCAGAATGTCTGAAACGGACAGCGGTGAGACAGCCGCAAGCGCGAGGCTGAGAGAAGGCAGCGAGGTGGTGGCGACGACGAAGCAAGCTGTCCTCTACACATCTTCCACGAGAAGCTTTTTTACACTTCACCGATGCCTTGAGATTAAGTTGCGAATTTTATTGGCAACTGCCACAAATTTTGAACAATTTCAAAATAAATAAGTCAACACCATCAACATGCACATCCTCACATTCCTATACCCCGCGCTCCTCCTCCTTACACCCTCAACTATCGCCTTAAAAAGCAAGGTCCCAAAGAATGCGATTCTTCTATCCCAGGTCAAATCTCTCACCCTGCGCGAGAATGCAAAGACCTCCCACCGCCGCGTCTCCGCCATCCCGCAGCTCAGCTGCAAAGGCCCAGCATGCAAACACCACCACGTCGACATCATGCGCTGCACCAACACCGGCTCCTCCTACAGCTCCGAGGACATCCAATGGTCCTGCTCCGCTAGCCTACCCTCTGAATTCAAGCTCGGCTCCACAGACGTGATCTGCGAAGGCTACGACTCGCCCGACGACGAATACGTCCTAAAGGGCTCCTGCGGCGTCGAGTACAGACTGCTGTACACGGATCTGGGCGAAGAGAAATACGGGGGGTCTTGGTTCGGCGGCTCCAGCTCTAAGGGAAATAACGACGACGGCTGGACACTCGATGGGATATTATTTACAGTCCTGTTCCTCGCAATAGCGATCTGGATCCTCTACTCAATCTGTGTAGGCGTCCGAAACGCGCCCGCTACCCCTAGAAATGGTGGAGGGAATAGAAGGGGATGGGGCGGCGGCGGCGGCGGTGGTGGTGGATGGGGAGGCRGTGATGATCCKCCRCCKCCGTAYCCAGGCACTGGATATGGGAAACGGTATGGGAGTAGGGCGCCTGGYGACGAGGGATGGAGGCCTGGGTTCTGGAGCGGTGCGTTGGGGGGCGCGGCGGCGGGGTATGCGGCTGGACGGRCGGGGAATAGRCARCCTGAGGTGCAACAGAGGGGAGGTGGATGGTTTGGTGGAGGAGGAAATACCGGAGGAAGTAGTTGGGGAGGGGGAGGGGGAGGGGGAAGGTCGGGGTCGAATTCGAGTTCGAGTGCGAGGCATGAGAGTACGGGGTTTGGAGGGACTTCACGGCGATGAACATGTTGAGGATATTCAARAGGRAAAGAAACATGAACGGGATAAGGACAATGTATGAGAGTGGGTATTTCAATGGTGKTTGATATTGTAGCTCTACAGAAGWCACCGCTCCACTTCTACCTAAATGTCTGGGCACRAKTTCCACCTCCGCCRGTTGTAAAAATTTCGAAATCCTGACTGATGTACAAARAAAAAAAGTGCCTCCTCTCGACTTATGCAGAAAAAGCCATTGCCCTCGTTCTTGTTCTTATGCAAATCCTACACGTCGCTGAACGCCCTAAACCAAAGCAGCAATCATCATAAACGCCACARCCCGCGCTCGTCTTCATCATTGTTGAAGGGAGGGATTACATATGGATGGTCATCACGTCCATCTTATCAAAGGCCTTCGCGCAATTCGGGCACTTGCGCATCCGRTTCGAGATGCGGTCTTCCACGCAGTTGTTGCAGAACACATGACCGCACGTYTTCAGCGCCGTGTTCTTGAAGTCGTTGCGGCAGATCGTGCATAGCGCAAGCGACTATTTCCRTTAGCTCTACTTCTACAGTTCCAAAAAAAMSAGAAATTGGGTTTAGGGGAACTTACCCTAAGCATCTCCTCTTCTCCCGACTGATTGCTCAGACTCTTCGCTTTCCAATGATCCCTGTCTTTCTGCGCATTCTCATACTTYACSCGCGTTTGTTCGAGTTCCTGCTCGACGGCGAGGATTTTTTGTTTCGTGGTGGAGTTGTTGGAGTCTTTCGTTTTTAGGAAGGTCGTGAGTTCGGTGACTTGGTTCTTCAGGGTGTCGGCGTTGCTGATGGCTTCCCGGCTGCTRGCCTGCAGTTTCTTGTTCTCCATGACGAGGGTCGTGTTGGATTGTTTCGTCTCGCTCAGCTGCTTCTCGAGATTGCTCGTCAATGTGCGGTTAGAGGTTTGATCGTCYTTTAATGTGGTGATGATCTCTGAGCTCTTGACATTTTGTCCACGCAGTGCTCTCACTTCYAGTAGCCGGGTGTCCATGTCTTTCCGGGCCGCGAAGTATTTCTGATCTGCTTTCGCCTTCTCGGCCTGAAGCATTGCTACTCGCTCCTCTAATGCGGTGAAATCCATGACTTTCTTAGTCGACAGACCCTGCACACGTTTATATGCTGATTGGAGAGCGGACATCTCCTTGTTCACAGACTCGAATTCGCGCGAGAGGCTCTCGTGTTTGAGCCGCAGTTGCTCCAAGCTCAAGGAGTCAATTTCGGGTCGAGGTGTCGGCTCGCATCCCTCTTCCGAAGCTCTAGCYCGCAATCGTTCCRCTTCAAGTTCCAWGGATGCGATACGCTCATCCCTCGCAGTAATCAATTCTTTCAAATGGTCGCTCGAAGTCCGGTCCTGRTCTTTGGTGGCCTTYAGCATACTCAATTCAGCTAACAATTCGTCTCGCGCAGATCGTATCCTCGTTAGGTCCGCTTCCGTCCTCTGCAATTGGCTTTCCAATTCRCCAGTGATGACCTCTTGTTCGTTCTCCACTTGCACGCGGTATGCTGTTCGTTCAGCTTGAAATTTCTCAGCCTCCTCCCGAAGTTGAATGTTCGTAGCCTCTAAGTGATTGATACGTCGTATTACGTCCTCGTGCTGGACCTTGAATTGCTTGAASAGTTCCGTTCGTGCATAGTCATCTTCGTTAAGATTTGAGAGACGGGTAGTCGCGGCGGTGAGCTGCTCCGTCAAGGATTTATTCTCTGCGGCGATGGCATCTAATTGTTCCTTCTGCTTGGCGACAATGGCGGACGCTTCTTCGTATGCAGATTGAGATACTTTATTGTCTTCYGATATGCCRTTCGTCATTTCAGTGTCGCCAGCATTGTCAACGCCTCCGATACCGCTACCGGCTGAATTTGAGGTTCCAGCAATGGCTTGCTGCTCTAACTTGGCGACGGCAGTGCTCTTGGCTCTATCYAACTTCTTTTCGGCCTTGATATATCGCAGAGAAGCGGTTTCTAATCGCTCGCTCAGCTCTTCTTTTTCAGTAGTTAATCTGTCAACCTTGACAACATATTCTCTTTGAACAGCAAGGAGCTTGTTRACTTTCGCCAGGAGTTCCTTGACGTCGGGCTGGGGTTTGCCACGGATGGACGTGAGGTTAGTGAAGATAGCCTGTATTTTCGATTTGATTTCCTTCGCTCTRGACGCTAGGTGATTCGCAAAATCTTCGCTGCCCTTGAATTGTAGCTGTGTCGGGAACGATGCTGTATGCGRTCAGCACTGATCACTGAGTTTTTATTGGRGACTAACCCTCGATATCATCTGCTGAAGGTACTTCGTCTTCGACCAGGAGTCTGATTTCATCCAACAGCTTGGTACTCGTCAGCTTCACCCGCAGGAGTGGATAAGAGACAAATACCTGTGTCCACCATGCATCAATTATTCTCARATGATCATCATGATCGAGGGCCCTTTTCTGAACGTCTCGCAATTGTGATTCTAATGTTGTCTGGCCTCTCTTGTACTCAAGCATTTGACGGTAAATAGCATCCTTTTGGTATTTCTAGAACGTGACTTGTATCAGCTTTTGTGCTCCCAATGTGACCGGTCGCGCGCATGAAGGATAGAATCTGTTGGGGATATGTGTACGAGATCTTGTACGATGCTGTTGCAGAGTCGGTCTGCGGTGAGCAGGCTGATAACAACAAGCCGCGCATTAGCACTAGCCCGATAGCTCATACCAGAGATGCACGGAGAGGGAAGAGTCCCACGGAGTTCTAGAGATAATTTGGGGGCTATTGATGAAGGAAAGGGGTGGTCTCGTGTCGGCACATCGCGGACGATATCGGAGCCAGACGATAGGAACATACCTCTAGGTCGCTTGCCCATGGCATGTCAGCGTCTGCGGAGGCTCTGCTACCATTCACGGCCTGTCTCTTGGTGGGCGGCGCGAGGTCGTCGCCGGCTTGTCTCTTCCTGTCCTCCATTTTGGCATTGAGGGAAGGTTGAGTCGAAGGGACAAGGACTGGGGAGGGCATCAGATTGAAGAGGTCGCGCAGCACATGTAGAAAGATGCAGCGCCCAAGATCTGCGAAGGAAGAGTCTGCGAGCCGGACTGCGTTTGCTGTTGTTGTTGTGGCGAAGTGTTGACTTGGGATTGAAGCATGACATGAAAGATTTCAAGGAGAAGAAGTCGTTGACAAGCGGCACGCTACTGTACAGTATACGCTTGCGGTAAGGCGCAAAAGCGCAGCCTCATCCATYTTGTGTGGGGCTTGAACTTTTGAATCCAGAACTCCACCACCCWCACCAAATATTCGACGAATCTACGGCGCCTTCTAYACGACWGTTGTAGTAGATTCCTTCAATCTGCAATGCGATAACGTACTCTGTCACCATGCTGA
The DNA here is from genome assembly GCA_003988875.1 of Lachnum nothofagi. Taxonomy (NCBI): domain Eukaryota; kingdom Fungi; phylum Ascomycota; class Leotiomycetes; order Helotiales; family Lachnaceae; genus Lachnum; species Lachnum nothofagi. The sequence continues at coordinate 4,723 of QYSG01000970.1, forward strand.
AGACGAAAAACAAGCCGTTCACGCCGAAGATTTTCCGAAGAGCGACTCCCGCCTCTACACCGTCCTCTGCACGCCCCAGCGTCGAACCTCAATCGCAGACGCCAGCACCGGACGCCCCGGCCGAGGGACRTACACAATYGAGCATTCAAGATGTTGTTCCTTCACAAAGCACCGAGCAAACMGCTGYTCCTACCGTCGAAGCCACACCACACGCAGAGCCGAGTCACATACCCCGCCAGACCGACAATACCACCACACAATCTTCTATCRCGGAATCAAGCAGAGACAGCTTGAAACGGAAGGCTAGAGACGAGGAGCCTATTGCGCCTGCCGCAAAGAGACGCGCTACCCCACCCCCTTCAGCTGAGACGGATGTCTCCGCCGCGACAAGAATCGATTCACACCCACRATTACCCCAGATCACGCACGAGCCGCCTATCGACCCTCAGCTTGCCGGCCAGACTGAGTTAATTACATCTACGAATAATTCCTCACAGCTACAAATATCTACGATTGCCCCAGCTATCACTTCCGAAGTAGGAAATATTGACAGTGCCCAAACCGCAAACAATGACCCATCCCGGTCCACATCCCCCGAAAGCAACCATGAAGCTCCTCAATTTAGATACCCTACTCCSGAAGGATCACAGTCCATGTCCTACGTGTCGATGGGTGCCGCTGGTGGAGAACTCCCAGGCYTTGGTCCAGCAGGAGACATTGATACCGGAGCCGAGGCAGGACAAGTTGCGCAGATGTCGCAGATTGTACCTATGGCAGGCTTGAATCCTGATGGAACAGCRGCTGCAGGTGTCGAAGAGCCAGCTTCTGGCACCGAAAAGGGGAAAAAGAAGAAAGTCATCAGCCGCAAGAAGGTGCAACCGGCCGAAGCTGGCGATGATGCTAGAGCTACGGTCGATATGCAAATCAACCGGCCGAGACGTGCGGGTGGCGCAAAGAGAGCGCGCAAGAAGAAGGATGGAGAGAAGAAAAGGAGACAACGTGCTGTGACGCCTGAAGGTGCTGAAGACGAGGTCATTGACTCGGGAGTGGTGACGATGAAGGAGCTATGCAAAGATATCAAGACCGGCAAGAAGTTCAGCAAGCACGACGACATCAAGAAGCGGATATTCGAGAAGAAAATGAAGGATAGGCTCGCCAAGACAAACCCTGAGCTTATAAACCTAGTAGACGAAGACCGGCCTCGGACGGAGATAGATCTAACGAGGGGCACCCCCCAACCRGAAGAAGCCCCAATACCTGAACCCAGTACCGGAGTACAAATGCGCCTCGTGGAYGGCCAGCTCGTCGTAGACGACACCACCACCCAAGTCGACCGGCACAAAGACGCCAAAGAAAAACAAGACCAAATGATCATCGAAGAAGTCGTCGAAGACGACTTCACGCGTGCCACCAACTTCGGCACCTACATGAAGCGCGAGAAGACCATCCAATGGGACCACGTCTCGACCGAGCGYTTCTACGACGGCCTCCGCCAATTCGGCACCGACTTCGAGTCCATCGCGAAAATGCTCCCCCCTCGCAATCGCCGCCAGGTCAAACTCAAGTTCAACAAGGAAGAGCGYGCCAACCCCGAGAAAATCACGCGCGCGCTCACCGGCGAGAAGAAACCTATTGATCTTGAGGACTACGAGAAGCTGACGGGCATCAAGCTCCTCGAGATCCAGGAGATCGAYGCSGAGCGCGCGAAGATCGCGGAGCAGCATGCTGCGGAGGACGCGGCGAATATGCAGGAGTTCATGCAGGCTGAAGCCGTRAAGAAAGCTGAAATCGCAGCCAACAGGTCTCGCGCGGCGCAGRATATCCTCAATTCCGTGAGTGATGAKGAGGAGGGCGAGCCGTCGAGAGGGAGAGGGGGAGGGAGGASTGCTGCTGGGGATAGCGCRAAGGAGAACGAGCCGGAGGYGGGTCGGAGTAAGACGCGGAARAGGGGCGCGAATAAGGAAAAGAATAAGAAGCGGAATATGAATAGTACAGATGGGGGTGGGGAGGAGTTTCAGGTGTTGGGCGAGGTGGYGGCGCCGACGGCGGCGAGGTATGTTTTGGATTACAATGGATGATTTGCGTTGCTTTGCTGGGAGKTTGTTATGCATATGGAGCACCAGTCTCCGAAAGGGGTTAGAGCATTTGCTGGGTTGCTGGGCCTTTGGAGTTCAYGGTATGGGTGGCAAGGGATTGCTTTGTAGAGATAGATGAATGCCGCGAGGCATGTGATACCCAATTGTCAGATCCTTAAACGAAATGCTTTTTCATAGAGATATCGACCTCGATGTAATGAAACTCCTCTATCCCCTYCCCCTTTTCCYACTCCCTACCCCTCAACCATACCCAGCTCATAATTCATTCGTAACTTCATTAATCCTTCTTGAYAAGCGACTCGAAKAGCGGCTTTATGCTCTTCCCACTCTTCTTCARATGCCTCTTCTGGCCCCCCTTATAGTCAACATACGTGCACCCAAACCGCGTCTCGTASCCCTCCGCCCACTCAAAGTTGTCCATTAGAGACCAGGCCATATACCCTTTCTGCTCAMCCAATTAGCACTCTCAAAAAGTAATCCACGTTCGMAAAGCTTGGAAATCATRGGGAGAAGSGTATATAGGATTCTACTTACGATATTCGCGCCCTTCTSYACTGCTGCCGCTAAGGCTTTAACGTATCCATCGAAGTATTCGACGCGGAARTCGTCTTCCAGTATCTGCTCGAGCGGCAGGTCGTTCTCGCCTTTCAGAGAGGTGCCGTTCTCGGTGACGTAGATTGGGGGGTGGTCGTACCGYTCYGAGAGCCAGAGGAGGAGGTTGTGGAAGGACTCGGGGTTSGGACGSAGCCAGGGGCATTGCGTCTCTGGGCCCATGTTGTCGCCGGTCTTGGAGATGAAGTGCTGCTCGATGTTGCCGTAGTAGTCGTCKGCKGGGGGMGGSGWGGTGCGGTGCTTGATGTAGTTTGCGGTGTAGCAGTTCATGCCGTAGAAGTCGTTGGAGCCTTTGACGAGAGCTGGGAGGTGGATTAGTGYGTTGTTTGGGGTGGGAAGAAGTGTATGAGAGGGGAATTACCTATTTCKTCAGGTGTGAAKGTRGGSAGACGGTCGCCGAGCTGCTTCTTCATGGACTCTGGGTAGTGGCCTTTGTAGATCGGGTCTGCGAACCAGGAGATGCTRAAYTCGAGTTTCCGGTTCGCGGCTTCGACGTCGAGGGGGTCTTCTGGGTCCCAGGGGTATGTACCATCACCTACACCTTATATCAGCCCACCACKTCCACCAAAACCAAATTGAAAAGAGGCGTACCATTCAAAGTAATCCCAATTACCCCTCCATCYTTAGGCTTGAACTCCTCTCTGTAGATTTTTACTGCCATCCCATGCGCCACCAGAAAATTATGTCCCACAACCCAACACTCTCTACCACTATCGCCCACGGGACTCTTACTCCGATCACTCGTATGTCCTGGCGCAAAGGTGCCTGTATTATACCCCAGAATGGAACTACACCACGGCTCATTAAATGTGATCCAGTATTTCACCTTCGGCAACGCGGTAAAGATGACTCTSGCATAATTCGCATAATCCTGCGTCCACTCCTCTTTATTCAGCAGCCCTCCATACCGCTTATCCAGCGCATCAGGTAAGTCCCAATGGTACAGTGTGACCTTTCTGGTTGATGGGGTCATTGCGGCCGCCTAAGGGAATGATCCGTGACCAGGAGATGGAGAAGCGGTAGGCCTTTGCACCGGTTTGTTTGAGGAGGGCGATGTCTTCAGCAGTCCGGTGGTAGGAGTCGCAGGCTACGGAGCCATCGCTGCCRTCGGCGATTTTGCCRGGGATGGCGCAGAARGTGTCCCAGATGGAGGGAAGGCGGCCGTCTTCGGTGGGGGCGCCTTCAATTTGGTAGCTATGAGTAGTTTGTTAGCATTGAAGGATGAGGGAGGAGGGGCACTTACGAAGCTGTCGCGAAGCCCCAGAGGAAGTCTTTTGGGAGAACTGGGGTCGTCATTGTAATCTCTGTCTCCTGTATAATGCTGAKTATTCCAATTGAGTTATCCAAAACTGTRGAAGCTTTGAGGTCAAGAGAAGACGAGGGAGGGAAAGAGCAAACGAGGAAGACTTGTCAATGAGTATACTCTTAACGGGCCTTCTCTTTTTTTAAATTGCTCAAACGTGGTATAGATTAAACGCAATATAACAGGAATAGAGAAACTCATCCCAACCGGATAAAGGAGCCAGCCTTATACTTATAAGTGCTGCCCAACTGCTTTGTTCCTGACGTTCTGGTGTGATGCCCCGCTGCAGGTTCGACGTTCACGGCGGGGTTGTTGAGTTGTGAGAGGTGGAAAGACGGGCCTTGCATCCGCCGGGTAAAGAAGAGCGGCGTCTCTTCGGAACCGCGTTCTATTTAACCGCTCTCATGTGATGAGGCGTCTTGGTCGTGATGGGGGAACTGGTGGGGTGTACAGAGGAGTACGAAGTACGCAAGGCAAAGATAGGCGCTTCAATTACTAAAAACATTAGTCGATTCTTTCTCTTAAGTGTTGTACATCTTGGTATCTGAACTCCGGGCCAGCTGCCGCTTTCCCCCATGTTCTATCATATAGTCGAATGCAGCTTACCAGAGAWCTGCCGCGCAATAGTGATTCGAAGGCAGCAAAGCATAGCCAGAATGTGTCCGAAAGCCACCGTCTGCCGCCTTGCCTCGTCGGCCAGCACTCCCGGCGTTGGGCAGTTATCCTCGTCTTGTAGTCTTCAACTCCATTCAAGTTCCCAGTATCTCAGTGTTCCATCTTCGAATCAGCCTCCTCCACCTCCCCCAACTTCCTCTTCGCCGGACTAGCATTTTCCTCCYTTTCATCCGTCCACTCCACAATTTCCCATTCAACCTTATACCTCCCGCTCTGCCTCTTCCCACTGCTCATCCGCAYCTTGCCCAATCTGCTCCCCTCTACCATCTTCTCAAACCATGGTAGTCCTTCGCTTCCATCACTCGCCACAGGTACCACCACACTCTCAATCTTCGCCTTATCCGCCTCAGCATCCTCCAACGCATCAGTAGGCAAAATGCCAAGGTCTTCTAAATCTCGTAGATCAGACCCATTAAGCGATCCCAGAGTCAAAGAGATGTATTCCGCTTCGCTAGGAGGTGATTCGGACCAATATGAAAGCGGTGTCCCACAAAAGCCACAGAAGTATCTTTTTGCGTTTTGTTCGTGGGGAGAGGTATAGGAGCGGCGGATCGAGGCATGGGATTCGTCGTCGAAGAAGGCGTAGGTTGTCGATCGGTACCATGATAATGGCACGCGGAGCCAGGCGGAGAGTGGTGATGCTTGGGAACGACCTGTGTTGTAGTTAGAGAGGGTCAAGGCGGGGTTTGTTTGGGGAACATACGGTGGGCTGCGCCATTGTCGAAGAAGACTCGCGCGCTTTCTGTGGAATTTGAGGGGATCTGGATAGTGTATCTGTTTCGTCCGCAGGAGCAGGCGCCTTGCAATGGTTGTGGGGTGGCCATAGTGAAGGTTGAGGAGGGGAAATGAGAGGCACCAGGGGGTTTGCTTRGAGTCCTTTGTAGACGAAACAAACAGCAGGTGGTAGATGAGGCCAACCTTCGCCGTAGATTGAAGCWGAGAGTGGGAAGGAACGAAGAAGTTCTTTATGTTGTTCTGGAAGGTGCTGACTGTTGAGAAATTTAATTGGGTTTCGTCATTGGAGGGGAAAGAAATGGAAGTTTCGAAGTTTCGCTTGGTGGCCTGATCCTGGTCCCAAACGTCGTTTCCTTTGCTCGCCTTTACACTTCCACAACAAGACCGCCTCCAAATCAAAGTCTTACAATCGGAAGAARCATCATAAGGACTTGRCACTTTACAGTTCTTCTTTATTTATGGAGTTACAAATCGAGAACTGTGTTCCCCCATCCAAGCCCCATCAGAAATGGCCCTACCTTCGTGGYCTACCAWCTCTATCTCTATCTCAATGATCTGGCTGTCATTTCCTCCAAACGTTCCACCCAGTACTCGAAAATTGAGCTATCCTCTATCTCATCACCTCGTTCATGATAATCATTAACTACTATGTCCCAAWAMCCCATAAAGTCTGGATCATCCTCCAAACGACGYCCAACCCGCCCATGAGCCCGCGCAGAAGCAAAGCAATCCCGTGCTCTTCTAAAGAGGGACGGAAACTCATCATAATGTCCCGGTGCCTGTCCATACAAATCTTTGTATAATTCTTTCCATCGCTCAGGATCTGGGATCAAGTTGGCTAGAAACATGGCTTCATCGGTTGAGCCATTGCCTCGATGCGCTGCGTGATTGCCAGCCTTGATCAGCCGTGGGTTGACCTCGTCCTCCATCTCTTCTCTTGCCTGAGCCAAAAACCGCATCCGAACATCTACRCCKATCTTGACCAATGGCTCCTTGATCTCCAGCTCGTCCTTGAAATCTCGCAGTCGTACTTCAAGATCTTCGATCTTCTCTTGAAGTTGTCTGCATACGTTCTCGGCCTTCAGTTTGTCCTCCTGAATYTCCCCCAGGTAGTGAAAACGATCYTCTTTGTCATGAAAGGCTTGATTTTCGGCCTCCAAAGATCGGTATTTCATCTTCAACTCCCGGAGCTCGTCTCTGGTATCATCTAGAACCTCGAGGTCTTCAAAGTCTATTTCGAGCTTGGCGTTCGTAGCCACAAGCTCCTCGTTGCACTTGATCCGGTCCAGCTGCCTCTGAAGCGACGTGATTTGAATTTCGGAGGTTCGAACGTTATCCAACAGCTGTTTCTTCTCGTCCTGCCAGATATTGTTCTCCTTAGCACGCCCTTCTCGCTCAGCAGTCAGCCCCTTCTGCAACGATCTATTTTCCACGATAGCCTTCTGGCCAGTGTGACCAAAAATACTCAATATAATTAATTATAATTGAGTATATTTAAATTTGAGTTTAAGTTAAGTTGAGTTTGGCTATTTTAGGCTTAAATTGAATTTGATTTTTTTTAAATTTAAATATAATTAATTATACTCAAAAAAAAATTATAAATATTTTAAATATTTTAAAACCCAAAAAACATAAAATAAAATAAATTATAATAATATAAAAAATTGCTATAATATAAAGAACATATTTTATATTTAAACTATAAATTTAGCATCTATTTCTCCATTATTTTTAAACTTATTAATAATCTTTAAAATAGTATTTTTTATGCTAAAAACTTCCTAATTTTTAAGGGTTATAATTTTCTCAAAAGTTTCTTTAAAAAGCCGATTTTTTAGTTTATTAATAATAAAAGTTCTTTAAAAGAAAAAACACTTTGAAGCTACTGAAGTAACTTAAATTTAAAGATATTTACAAGCTATATAAAATAATACAAAATATTTATTTTTATTAGCTTACCATTAATTAAAAGAATAAACTTATAATATAAATTAATAATATAATTTAAAAAATATATTTATAATTTATATTTTTATTTATTTTTTTTTCTTCTATATAAATATTAATTTTATTAATAGCTTTTTTTTCTTTATTATTAATATAAATATTAAGATTATTATTATTGGTATTATATAAATTTAGTTGTCTAGCTTTGGGCATAGCTAGTAAAGCTTAAAGATTATTTTTATATTTAAGAAATTATTAGTTATATAATTAATTTAATTAATAAATAATAAATAATAAATAATAATTTATTGTTAATAATCTTTTTTTAAATAAGTTACTATATTAGTAACTATTCTCCAACTTAGTCTAATAAAATTTAGACTATTTTTTCTAATTTTAGGATTTAGAATTAAAACAAAATAAATTACTTTATTAGATTAGGTAATAATACCCTATTTAGAATAGTATTTGCGTAGCTTAATAATTCCTTTATTAATAGTATTTTTAAAATGCCTATTTTATAAAATAATTAGTTAAATTTTTAATATATATATTTAATTTAAAAACTTATATTTAATTCCTGCTTTAGATTTTCTAATTTATTATATATAAAATAGATTTTTAGAACTAAATAATATAATGTAGAATATTTTTCGGCTTGAAGTTTAGTAGTAGTTTTTACAAAAACCTTAATAATTTTTAAATATTTAAATAAATAATTAATTTTAGTAGAAAAAATTAATAATTTATTTTTTTGTTTAAAAACTTTAGAAGAAGATGTAGTAACTATTACTTGAATAGCAGGCCAAAGAAAAAGGAAATGCTTTAGTATAAAATAAGTTGAAGACTATTAAGTTTATTAATTTAAAAAAAAATTAATAAAATTATATAAAAATTAATAAGAAAATATTAATCAAATTGCGGTATTTTATATTTCTTGATTTTAAAAGCATTAATTTATCTTTTTAATAGCTATTGATTTTTTTGGCTATATTTAAAATTAATAATAATCTTTTGTATTCGAGTCTAAAGTAAAAGATCTAATAAATAAATTAATATTTATTTTAAAATAAAAGGCTTTAATTTACTATTAAGATTTTTGTTTTTTTTGTTTTTAATATTAAAAGTTTTTTGGTTTTGATTTAGAAGATTATAATCCTCTTTTATTAAAATTTTTAATATATTTTGAATTGCCAAATTTAATATGTGAACTATATATGCAATATTTCCTTAAAATTTAATAACTTTTATATTATAATATTTTATAAAAAAGGATATTAGAATATCATTAGAAAAAGCATTATCTTGTGTTATATTGTAAAAATATTAGTATATTTTATAAAATATTATAATTTTAAAATAATTTATTTGATTATATTAGACTTAATATTGAATTTTTGTAAAAGATCCAATAATATTAAATTCATATAAGAACCAAAATGCTTATCTTCCAAAGAAGGCATGCCTAATAAATAGGCTTTTATTTGAAAATTTTGATTAATGAAATGCCTATAAAAATTAATAATTTATAAAATAAAATAGAATAATAAACTTATATAGTTATTTTTAAATAAGCAATTTGATTGGCTGTAGTCTATGTATTTAAAGTTAAAGATAAACTTTCAAAAGAATTAACTTATGTTTTTAGTTTTTTTTGGATAGTTTTTTATTTGATAATATAAATATTATTTAATTCGTTTTGAATTAATTAAGGATAAAGTGGTGGAAGATTTTTAATAATTATTAATATAAATATAAATATTAAAAACAAATAATTTATTTTTGAAAATAATAAAAAAACTTTTAAAAAGAATTGCTAATAATATATTTGAAAAATAAATTATTTGAAATAATAAAATTTAATATTAATTGAAGAAATTTTATTTTATTAAATGATTTATTAGCTTGTTTTTTATACTATGAACTAGGAATTTGTTATTGGCTAGAATCGGATTTATTGGCTATTAATAATTAATAAATATATTTATAAATGTTTTTTATAAATTAAATAATTTATTAGTAAAATCTGCTATTAATTTTTTTTTTTTAGCCAAACTAAAATTAACTTTTTTATATTTTTATTTATAATATTAAAAATAGTTACTAGTTTGGTAATTAATTTATTATTTTTTGAATATATGCCTATATAATTATTAATAATAATTAAAAAAATATAATAGAATTTTTATTTGTAAATTTTTAAATTAAATGTTTTTTTAAAAAAGCATTTTATTATAATAGTTTAAAGTTCATTAATATTTAATTAAAAAGGATTAAGGATTTTCTTAAATAATTTATATTTGAAAATTTTAGGCATAGTATTAATAGAAGATAAATTGAAATTAAAGTTATTTAGTTGCCTAGCACAAACATTTAAAAGTAATTGAAATAATTGAAATATATTGAAAAAGTATTTTTATTAAAGTTTAATAAAAATAAAAAAGTATTAATATATTAAATAAAGATTTAATGAATTTTATATAAAATAGATTAATAATATTTAGTAAATTAAAAAAAGATATTATAATATATATATATATATTAAAATTCTATAAATAAAATATAGCATTATATAATTTTATTTTTAGAATATTAAAAGATTAAAAGAATTAAAAGAATTAAGGATTAAAAGAATTTAAAGAATTAAAAGGATTAAAGGATTAAAAGAATTAAAGGATTAAAAGAATTAAAGGAATTAAAGGAATTAAAGAAATTAAAGGAATTAAAGGAATTAAAGGAATTAAAGGATTAAAAGAATTAAAAGAATTAAAGAATTAAGGATTAAGAATTAAAGAATAAATATTTATAGTAGTAAATATATTAAATGCAGATGTTTTATCGCAATAAGCCTAATTGGGCTAAATACATCGGCATTTGTATTTACTAATAAATTTTTGGGTTAATTAATTTATTTAAATGGTTTAATTTTGTACTGAATTTTCACATATTTATATATGAAAATAAACAGAATATTACAATAAAACAATATTTTAATATATGTAAAGCTAATATCCCAAATAAGCGTAAATTTAGTAATAGGCTTATTAGCATATAGCTTCAGGAGTAATTAAGCGGATCTATGGTTACTATAACGTAATAATCTAGGTATAAAGTAGGTTAAAAAGGGTTTATCGTTTAATTTCGATTGGTTATAGCTTTGTTACTATATATAATGAACGTTTAATTGGGTTCTATTTCTAATTCAATTGGACTAACTTAGTTTATACTTTGTTTATTAGGTATAATTAGCTAGTTATAATATTATTAAATATTTATATAAAAATGTCGCATTGTTGGGCTACGTTTAATTAACTAGGTTTAATTATTTATATAAATTTTTATTTTAATTAATTTTTAATGGCTATTATTTAAATATAATTTTATTATTTTTTTTTTGGGAAATTAATTTAAATTCAAATTGAGTATATTTAAATTTAAATTAAGTTAAATTTGAGTATGCTATTTTTGGATTTAAGTTAAGTTGAGTTTAACCCTATACTCAAACTCAAAATTTAAATTTTTTACACTGCTTCTGGCCGTTCTGCCGGTCAATGCGTGTCTGCTCTAGAGCTCTTCTGTTGGACTGTATTTCCTTCTCGTGTGTTGCTTTCATATTTTCGAGCTCCTTTTCCTTCTCGCGGAACTGGTTTCTGAAGTTATTGGCTTGGGTTTGCAATTTCTTTCCGTTTTCTGCCATCTTCTTTGCATGTTCGTCATGTTT